>JAQIWX010000503.1:0-16323 GCA_034696785.1 Lepidocyrtus cyaneus | reverse complement strand
AAAGTGAGGCTCTATTGAGGGAAAGGGGATCATTTGTTCCCAGTGAAGTGTAGATATACATTTAACGATGATCATCATAAAATCTTTAATATTGTCTTAGTCTTGAAACCCTATTTATAAAATTTTGTATTTTACTATTATGTATGCCTCCAATGAACTTGTGTAGTTTTAATAATTTATGTATTTGCCAATTGTGAGAAATTAAAGTGAAATGTGAAATAAGTTACAGAACAATATCTTACTTATGCTACTAGAAAAATTCGGAAAACATTTACATGAGTATTATCATATTGCAGGTGAGCTTCGTACTTTATTTTACTTTCGACAAAACCAAACCAAAGATAATAATAGTATTTGAATTTAATTTTGAAAATATTGTGGAATGAAAACTATTAAAGCATTAATTAATAGTTCCAACTTGTTTTCGTTAAACTTAAACTTGGTGAATTTTACATTGCATAATAGCCGAAAGGTATACACGAAGGCTTTTGTAATTTAGTAATTACTAGGTATGTACATTTAATGCTATCACAAGACTAACAAAAAACGAGTCAACCTCCCACTCCATTCAACACACAAATAGATTAAGGCCACTACAATTAAATTAAAATTTCAAACATTTTTGGGAATCAAAAAGCCCTGCTTTTGACCGACGTATTGAGGAAATAAGTCTAATTTATCGTTAACAAATGACACTATTGAAATTTTTAGATTAATAATGAATTGCATAGCATGTAGATGCATTATTTATTTATACTTCGACTACAATCATATCATATATTTCTTTAAGCTCAAAACAAGCGACCTACAAATAATTAAGATGAATTAATATACATAATTTTTTTTTATATAAAAGTATAGCACACGTTAAAATGGTATGTAGTAATTTTTTTATTACTTTATATGGAATTTCAAGTAAACCGGTATGGTGGTCTGGTCGATAATGGTCGTTGATAAATGATAAAACATTGACAAAAACAGTTTAGATTAAGATTATTTTTACACTATAGTTTTTTTTAGGTAACAATACGATAAATTTTATGCATTTTATTGCGTCCCACAACTTGGAATTTAGATGAAGGTCCAACCAAACAGTAAAAGGAGACAAATAAAATAAACTGGACTCCTCTCGCTTTTTGACACAATTTTTTTTAAAAGTATAATTAAAATTAGCTGGAGGGCACTGTCTTCATCATAAAGTATTTAGTTGTTTGATAAGATTGGTATCACGTAAAATTAAATAAGCTTTAAAACTCTAGCTAATTATGATGTCGCAGCCGCAGCGATTGTGTTGGTACGCTTGAAGCTCTTACAGAATTCAAATTTACATTTTTAATACATATTATTAATAAATAGGGGACTGGAATGAGGATCAATAGGATTTTTTATTGTACAGAGAAGGTGCCATATTGTCAGCATCAGTTACTTTTTAATATGGCACTGAATGAGTAGTTCTTTGGTTTAGTATATTACTGAACAATTTCCTAAAAATTAATAAATTAAAGCTGAATTATATAAAAAGGCTTAAAGCTCTGATTTCTGTAAAGCTTGATAGTTTTTTTCCTAAACTCCTGAGCAAGCATTATTGTGAAAGCTTGCATTGTTGCTATTATTAATTAGATCAAAAATATTTGCATTTTGTTGGGACAGTTGTAGCTGTTGATGTTCCAACCGCCCTTTCCAGATTTGCTTCATCACATTATACTGACTGCCGCACACTTTCTTCCAAAAATAGTAAAAGCTCGCACATTCCTCTTTGGATTTGGTCCCTATGGACTTGGCTATTCGGGGAAAGTCCTTTCCCACTTGGAATAGGGCTATCTGAAAGGAAATTATTTCCTCTGAAGACCACCGCTGATTCTCGGCGTAAGAGTAGTTTCGAAGTTTGGGGGGAAGGGTGGGAATCTTCTCCATTAGACGCAGTAGAGCCTCCTGAAATTTGCCAACAATTCGTTAAGTAAAATAATTAATCATAATAATTTGTTTTCAATACCAAATAAAGGTCATTAAAGCTGTCTCAACTTACCCTGATGTTTCCTTTGCTCAGCATGAGTAAATGTAATGCATACTCTTTGTTCGTCCCACCGCCCGGCACAGCAGAGCAACAGGCGAATTCAAGATAATTTTCAACTAGAAATGTAAAATTCGTACAACTGATTAGTAATTAATAATTAATTAAATACGCTTTATTTGTTTGTATGGAAGAGCTATTTGTATTTTTACCTTCGTCAACTGTACTTGAATGAATGACATGTGGATCCCACAGCTTTTCATCCAAGCTCCTCCCCCTTTTGCCTTTCCCTTTGACAGGCTCTATCAACTTCGGAAGTTCCGCTTGATACTCAGGGCCTACATTAATCTTATTAGATTTACCCGTTTTCCCACTTATCCACTTGTCCGCAACTCGACTGGGAATGGGGGTAGAAGTAAACACTTCAAAAGGGATGAATGTCTGCTGCTGCTGCATCAAGTTGCTACCCAGAATGTTATCAATGGGACATTGATAAACTAGGTTGTAATTAGGAAAGTTCTCAAATTTCTCATTTTCATTATGATTTGCTGCAGCTGCTGCTGCCGCCAGTGCGGTATTGTTGACCATAGTGGGGAAGGTGGTTATCGGGGGAAGGCAATCCATAAGAACACTTTCGTTTTTCATTGAGCCTTGTTGGTCTGTCATGTATGGGGATTGGATTGGGGCAGTGTGAGACATGCTAATAATCCCATCTTTGGTTTGGCTTTGACATTGGCTCGTTTCGAATTCGTTGATAAATAGGGAATCCTGCAACTTTTGCTGGGGCAGGGGTTGTGGTTGGGACGGCTGAAACTGAAAACAACTTTGAGCTTCCGATGTCGGAGAAATGTTGAGTGGAGTGGTTGGTGTGGACTGAGGTGGATCAGGAGAGAAAATTGGCTCCTCCGAGGACGAAGGATTAACTAAACTTGGCACACTGGAATAGCTGAAAATTGGCCCGTCTCCCATGGTTGGGGAAGGGCATAAGAATGATAAGGACTGATTTTGACTTGAAACGTCAAAAGGTGAGTCTGGTCCAGGGGTGAGGCAGAATGATGAATTTGGCGACAAACTGTAAGTCAAGTTAAACAATTTTAAAGCGATTTAAAAAAAAATGCGATTTAAAAATGATCTGGCGATTAGACATTGATTGATTCCGCATCTTACATTGGTGTATAGCAATAGCCCCTTCCAGCAGCGACAGGGTCCTTGGAACAAGAATCCGCAGGTGTGTCGGAGGAGGATGATCCGAAAAAGGAATTCACGCAGTCCTGGGGTATCCCGAAACTACTATCAGTGTTATCCGAAGATATGCTGCTTTTCCATTCCCACAGTGGAGTACATGGATCATCTCCCAATTGAGATTGGGACGATGGCGGACATCCCATTAAAGCATCTTTTATACCTTTTATGTTAGAAAAATCACTAGCCTCGTTGTAACTTCCGGTTTGTGGAAGTTCGGATATCTTGGTATTGGACGCTGGAAACATGTCGCCGACCTAATATACATAAAATGAATTGTGATAGGGATTATCTTTGAATCAGTTTGATAAGTGATTTTGTAATTCTACTCTACTTTACCTTTCCAACTCCTCCCGGAGTCACAGTTAGTGGAATACTTTCTCCATTGTTATCCACATAAATAATGTGAAACGCATGGCCGGATTGATCCGGCTGGATTCCACAATCCAACAGTGTAAAGTTTGACTTGTCCAACATTTGGAAAGGGAATGCCAACTCTCCATTATTCACTGGCTGGGACTGCATGGAATCTCGTAGCAAAACTTGCGGCTGCATTGCAAAATCACTGCAGTTATTTGTAATGGCTCCCAATGAAGATTGTGGTGGTGATGTTTCAATGACTCCACCTCCCAACCCAATATTGTTGGCGCTGCTGCCCCCCATGAGAATATTTTGGTCTTGGAAGCTCACGTCAAGATTCACACTTGAGGTGGTGATGGCAGTGGCAGTACTACTGCTATTGTTATTATTAGATATAATGATAGGTTTACTAATTGTTTTAGTGAGCTTACTCCTACGGCTATCGTTAATTAAGTGATCACAGTTTCTGTCTTTTTCTGAGGTAAGTTCTGGATTGAGCTTGGGATTTGCGTGCTTAGTAGACGCCTTATTGAGTTGACTGATTGATTCCTGCACTTTTTGAGCAATGTTTGGTGAACTGGTTGTCGCTTTATGTTCAACGGCCCTGGTCTTGTCCACAGAGCTTTTATCTGGCTTTTGCTTCTCGTGATTACTGTAACTTGGTAAGGAGCCCAGAGTGGGGCTGGATGGTGTGGGTTCCGCTGGTGTAGTTCCTCCTTGCTCATTTGCTGCTTTCTCTGCTGCAGCAGCAGCTATTCAAAAGAAACATAAATGTTACGTCCGTACAAAATGTTACGTAATGAAGCACGGATTTAAATGACTGTTAATTTACCTGCTAATTTCAATAAATTATTCCTCCTCTCCTTAATTTTTTCCTCGATTAAGGCCCTCACACTGACGCTTACTGTTTGCAGAGGGGTCCCATGATTATTGTCCTTTGAGGATACCTCCTTCTTTTTGCTTCCCTCCGTTTCCTAAAACGATATAAAAATTGGCATGAAAGAAACTTTTAGCTACTTGGATGATTAGATCACTCTACGTTAGTTCTAACCAACTAACTCGGTTCATGATTGGATCGAAAAAGGTTTCATTTTAATTTTTTGGATGGTGAATGATTATGGGGTTCGTCTCATGCTATGTTAGATACGTTTTTATAGGGGCTTGTTGTTAGCATGAGATTGAGAATTGAAAGAAACCTTTTTGAAATATCCCCCATGTAATCTCATATGCCCGTTCAGAGCCGGAGTATTTTTAAATCTTCGACAACAAATGCTGCACTCAACTGGCTTCTCATCACCATCCACGCCGCCATCCGAAAGCCTGTCTTCTTCCATGGCGTGCATCAAGCAGTCCTTGGGGGATTCGCACCATCCCACTACCCCGCCATGTGTGTGGTCCCTATTTGTACACCCAGTGGGTCCTACAATGTCTGGATGTGGGGTAGAGTGCATAGGTAGGAGCATCAAATCTCCGTGGGTGTCCCCGTCCCCATTTCCCATCTCGGATAAAACTGGAGTATCGTTGACAATTGAAACTGGGCACTTCTGTTTGCTATGCTTGGTTGAATGACCATGTTCCCCTTTGCTTTCACCATTTCCTTTCCCCATTTTTTTCAAGGAGCCTGCCTTCAACTTCGTCTTGATCCGGTTTGCCAGGGCAGTGCCGATTCCAGTGGACTTTGTTTTTCCTTTGGAAGGCTCGGATTTACTTTTTGGCTCATTCGTGCTATGCATAACTTTAGGAGGTTGAACTTTGCTAGGTTCATGGATATTGACATTGACATTGATGGGGCTTGTTGTGGGAGCTGAAGGTATAGGAGCGGAAGACAAAAGCTGTTGAGTGGGAAGAATGTAGAAGGGCTTTCCGGATTCTGCAGAATCACTAGTCATGATAATGTCTGCCCTCTTGAGACTAAATTCATTGGATGAAGTTGGGACGATGCTTATCGGCGTGACGGAGAATATCTTAAGTGCGTAAAATTGGAAGTATTTGCAAAATAAAAAGTAAAGAAAGTGCATAACAAAAGAACTTAAAAAATACACTATCTAAATAAGAACATATTGGCTTACCCCATTTTCACTAGTTGGAATAAAGGCATGACTGGTCCCGGAAGTGACCGTACCACCAGATAGCTGTAACGGACCGGAAAATTGAGCAATAGATGATCCCCCAGTTGATGAGGTCGCTGATGATAAAAACAAGGCTACTTTGGAGTCACCCAGCCTCCTTGCCCATTCCTGAATTAGCTTAAGGTCAGGGCCTAGCTTGCTGGGATCCATAATATTATTGATTTTCACAACCGGAGCCACAGGGGGTAACTTCTCTTGAGGAAGTAGCTGTGGGGCGGAACTTGGTACACAGAACGTAGGTGCCCCTGGAGTGTTATATGGGAGAGCCGAAGTGTCTTCCAAGCTTTCATCAAAATCAAAAACAGAAATATTTTCCCTCTTCACTACAGTTGGAACGCCATCCCTAGCGGTAGGCAGGGGAAAGCAAGGACTGGCTTCATCCATCTTTTCTAATATTGGAGGTCCTGCTTCTTGAACCGACATGGGTTGCAAATTGGGATTGGAGGGAGTTCCGATTTCCGAACCTTTGCTACTTTTATCCTTCTTATTGTTAGCTTCCACTTGGATTTGAGGTTTGGCTTCGAGAGGCTCCGCCTCTTGCATAGAATCATGCTCTTTACCATCACTGCTGTCGGTAGATTCCGGATATTCAACTTTGACTGGGATGAACTGGACTACTTCCTGTTGGGGCTCTTGCTGATGTTGATACTTCTCGTGGCTTTGTTGAGACTTCATAGTGCCATTGTTGTGGTGACCACATCCATTATGTTTCTTACTGTGCTTGTGACTGGACAGGTTCATACTCTCCAGGAACTCATGTCCATGCCTGTTTTCCACGTGCCTCCGTAAGGATCTCGCATCACAATATGACTTGCCACAGCCCTTGGACTTGCACTCAAACGGTTTCTTATTTCGATGAGTGAGCATATGCCCATTCAAATGGTCCTGTCGCTTAAACGCCTTTCCGCAAGTGGCACAAGCGTGTCGTCTCTCATCGCTATGCGTCAACTTGTGCTTCGTTAAAGCTGATGCGTTGCTGAAGGCTTTTTCGCAAATCTAATATATATTTTTAATCAAGTCCCATTAAAGTTTTTTTTTAAACCTTTACCGTTATATCTTAATGCTTTCCCCAATCCATCCGTACTCACCGAACATTTTTGGGGTCCCTGTCTACCAATGGGCATGTTTTTACTACGCTGATGGTGTTGATGATGATGCTGGGAATTCCCCTTCCTACTTGATGATCCCGACAACTGTTCCTCCTCCTGAGTCTCCCCGTTGAAGTCAATGGCTTCGTTGTCTGGCTGGTGAGCATACAGTTTGAGAGTGGACTCTTCCCCTGCCACATCCGAATCCCTTCCGTTCTCACTTGAAATTATATACTTGGTCGTGGGATGAACAACTGTTGTCTCCAAATCACCGTTAACTCCCGTAGACACTGTCACTATTGGAATTGTTGCTTCGGCGGAAGGAGATCGGGAAATGCCATCGACATCACCATTCCTTCCCGGACTGCTCCCTTTCCAGCAAACAACGTCCGCTACTGAAAAACCATTTCCCGTAAAATAATAATAATTCATGCATGTTTTTTAAAACGTCACTTTCACTCACCCTCCAAACTCCAAACCATGCAATAATACTATATGCTTTTCATTATGGATTAGTTCCAGCGAAAAACAAACTTTTTTTTGTACTCGTGTACCTGACGTGTCTCTGCTAGATAGTGGGCTCCCTGTGTGATTGTGCGTGCTACTACTACTATTACTACTACTGCTTGTATTTTCCGTGGAAGCTCCAACTTTCCCGACTACTCCACCTCCCGTCCCCTCATCACTTGAAAATGCACCTTTACGGATAGGAAAGAACAAGTTAGGATTATATATGCCCATGTGTGTCTAGGTAAAAAGGTACCTAAGGATAAGTATAAATTGGAAAATGAAAGATAAATAGACGGCTTCCCCCAATGCTTTCCCTTCCCTAATATTTCCGTTTTGAGTTGTGAAACGGCGATGGTCAAGCCCATTATCGTTATTACATCATCATGCATACATCACAAAAATAAAAATTGGACTTTTTTTAAATAAAAATTGAATAGGTAGGTCATTTTATTTTCTTTATATCCTAGTTCATATTCTATTCAACTTTATACGGGAATTTGAATACAATAAAACGAATTTGTATAGTTCATAGACTGGTGCGTTTATGTTGATGCGTTTTGTCTCCTCACTTGTTGTTCACGTTTTGACCATTCTACAATACGTTTGATTTTCTCATCCATTTCGCAGATTATTATTGTTGATTCTCCGTATTGATTATTGTCATTTTCAATAGGTTCCTTCAATTCCTTTTCCCAACGTGAAAGCTCCTATTCCATTTCTCTGTAGTTTGCATACAATTTCAACAGAAGTGGGTGGATGAATATGTAATGAAGCACTTTACCCCTTCCGCTGTTCGGCTCATTTCATTTACTTTTCTCTAGCACCATTCACTCGTACGACAAAACTAATATAAAACTTTTCTCATATTATGTTGGCCCATTATATTTATTGAAATGGGCGGATACGAAAGCTAAGACTGGTCTGATGATATTCATGTATGATTGATTATCTGCAGCTCACTCTTACGCAACTATTTCTGCTGAAACTATATCGTTTGGAACAGCAAACAAAACTCAAACCATCACGTATAAATTATGCAGAGCTATTTTCCCCTTCCTTGTAGGTATTGCGCTATGTCCATTATACGTTACGTTACGTTACACAGTGAAGTGGTATTAAATGTCTTTTTTTATAACGAGGGTTTTTTTGCAAAGTGAAAGCATGATAGATGGACGGCTGTAGATAGCAATTCAATGTAATTAAAGAAATTGACAGCATCATATAAGAAAACCAACCTGAGTCATTTCTTCCTAGCGATGAAAAGATTGGTGAAGTGACTTCATCAACACCGTCCAACGACGTGCCCAGACCTTCATCAAGAAAGCTCGCCAAGCTGTCACGGCCGGTGCATGGGTCATCGTCTATGTATGTCCGTGTATCAAACAAGGAAACTCAATTAAGCATTCGCCTGGCTAGCTGGCTCTCTCTCTGCCTTCATTAATAGTTACCCAGAAAGAAGTGAAGCAATTAATTGGTGCCACTTACCTGGGCCGATGAAATTTAATGATTCATTATCTTGACTACTAATGCCAGCACCGTTTTTAGCACCACTGCCAGCCCCACACGTCCCATTGCTATCGCTAGAGCTACTACAAAATAGTAAAGGCTCGGTATGGTCTATCGGAATGGTATAGCTTAGCACTTTGTCCTTTGTTGGAAACGGACTCTATTGGAATGGAATGCAAAAATATTTTTATGTCCTTTAAAACTACTTCACTTATTATTCAATTCTTGGAATTAAGCGCTGGAGAGAACTTTACTACGCAATTTTGGGTCATGGCTATTGTTTTTTTTTTGGCACATGCCAAATTACCTGATTGTGTATTAACCTGCCTTTAATATCGTTCCGGGAAGCCATCATAATTATCATAACAGATAATCAGTTATAGAGTGCCGGATCCGACCACCCGGCGAGTTCACTTTCACAGAATGATCGTCAAAATATGGATGTGTTGTCAACAGAGTTGACTTTCCCCAGTACAGAGCTCAAGACAAAGTATGCATCTCGCCAGCAATCCTCTAATTAACAAGATTATCCGTATCGATATCTGGAAAATTAAAAACCACATAGCATGTAAAATTTGGACTGGCTCAACTCATGTTCTTGGCAGAGTGACAAGAAACAAATGTGACATTTTCTCCCAAAGTGCGCTGCACACAATTTATCCGCAAGATCATTCGAGGTTTAGGATATTGGCTTTTCAGAAGGGGAAGGAACATAATTTTCCCCGAAACTGTGACAATTTTTTTGCACTATAGTTAAAGTAAGTACTTGAAAATATGTTACTTTTACATAAATATAGTGTCGCTGTCAATTCAACGATTTCAAACTGATCATGTCATGTGCAAATCGGGTCTAGAAAAAAGCATCATCATACGAAGCAGCTTTCAGTCTTCGCATATTATTTACGTAAGTAACATGCAAAAATGAATGAATGTTAATAAAATTAACAAAATGTTGTATGTGTTTATAGTTATGTATTATTCAAGTATGAACAAAAGCATATGCTTAATTGTTTTCGGGGTAAGGGGAACTTCAAGCAATTCCTGAAACTTCTACATAAATTCAATTCAACAAGTTGTATTGCATTGCAGATATATTGTAGAAAATGGCCTTCATCTTACAAGAAATGGAACAATGCGAATGAGAAATGCCAATTTTTTCTAATCCACTACAATTGTGCCAACAAAGCATAAGTATATACCTAATTCTAAAATCAAACATCATTTAGCACTTTGAAGCTGATATGTTGACACAAAAAACTCGAGCAAATACTTATTGAGAAAAACAACTGAGGATTCATAAATAAAAATTGGCATGATGTCACCATCGTCTTCATTTCCATCATTTTTTTTTCGTCTTGCACCGCATCATCTTCATCAACAAAAAACACAGCAATCAACCAAGTGAGGTGACATAGATTGGCTACATGGTCATATTTTACTTTCAAAAAACTACTCTACATAACACATCTACATCTATAGGTAGTATAGACTAATATAAGGTAGTAATCTTTTTTTATGCAATGGAAACGTAAACGGTGTGTTCGCGTTTGGGAAACCTCTGCTCTGCATCAACAACAATTGCAAAAGTTGCGTACTTGACGGAGACAATTAAGTTTCATCAAGCTTTTAATCTTTTATCTTTTTCATCATTCCCAAATTTTTTGTTCTAAAAAGAAATATATTTCCCCTGTCACAATGTCCTTGTTCTTTCAAACTATTTTTCTTCTTTGAAAGCTCTCCACCACCACCATACGAACGACCATCCTTTATGGATAACAGAGAAGTTCTTTCATGCAGAAAAATGTAGAGATTTACTTCTATCTCATATGGTTATGCATAGTATAGGGAGAAAAATGTGTGTATGGTGGAGCGTCATTTAAGCGAAGAGAAGAAAAAAAGACATTAAGCCTTCTTGGAGCATTTTAAACTCTTTTTTAAAAGGGAAAGGAAAGCCAGTCAATATAATATCCAACCAGAGAGAGCACTCAATAATGTGCACTTGATTAAAATGGAGTCACAGTCATATAGTCACAGAGGGAGCATACACCAAAATTTGGAGGGGAGCCAAAACATTCGGACACTTTTTTTGCAGATAGGTACAGAATATTTTTTATAAGGATGATATTGTAGTTTTTTGTTTGGAAGATTAAATGATTCGCTTATACAAATCCTCAGTGTTTCCAATGTTGGGAAAATGTGGATGGTTTAAGTAAGAAGGAAAGATAGTTATGGCAAGTTGGAACATTAAACAGTCAAGAATAATGGGTGACAATATATTGGTAGCTAAAGCTTGAGGAATGAAGGGAGGAACAAAAAATGTGGTCGGATTTCCTTTCGAGTAAGTCATCTCAGAAATGAGATTTAGAAGGCTTTAAAGTGTAGTAGTAAACCTTGTGGAAAATCATTGTTTCGTGTCTACTTACCTGTGAAAAACTGTATATTGACTTGGTTTGAAAATAAAATTAGACAATAGCTTTATAGACTAGGTATGTATAACCGGCACCAAAAGAGTTGACAAAAACGAAAACAAAAACTAGAATGGGAAGGAACGCCCTTTACAAATGACAAGATAAGAGCACGTCTCCCATTTTACATTTCCAATAGAAGCAGAAAAGTAGAAAAACGATTAGATCAAATAGACAAAACAAGATTACCTATGATAACAACATAAATATGTACTGCGTAATGTTGACTTTAAAAAGTTATTCAAATGACTTTAATTGTATGCGGTGATCTTCAAAATCAAACCAGTACCCAATTGAAATTCGGTAGATGAGGACTTCGGAGTGAAATCGACTGTGGCCTGATTTGCATTAGTATCCCATCTAACTTCCATAGCTCTTTCGTAATACATATTTTCCTATGAATTCCGTACTAGCCATTATTATACAGGACAATGCAACGTTTCAATTTCCATTCGAAATTTCGAATGCAAATGGTATGCCTATTTATAGAAGGTAAAGTTTAAAACAATAAGGTTCATTACTGAATTTTTATGATTTGGAATATAGAGTTCGATAAGACAATGTGCACGCTGGCCAAGACAGGTTATCGCGTTGCGTTTCTTAACGCTATTGTCATTGACATTGACTGTATTGTATTTTGGCATTTTAAATTCACTATTTCAATATTTGTATCTGTAGAAGTCTCAGAAGTCACTCCGTGATTCCGGTTTTTAAATTTTAAATATTGCTTCCCTCATCTTCTTGATTCATGTAGCAAAAACTAAGAATGTGTCTTTGATAGTAAAACAAGCATGTTGGTATAGTGTAAAGGATCTACAAGTATGTAGTTAAAAAGTGGTTGAGGTTAAAGATTGAAATTGTGCATCAAATTATTGCTTTCACTCCTTCTCATATCATTCTGTCATACTCATAATTTCATAGTCCAATTTATTAGTTCAGATCGCTTCGTCATTATCACGTGTAAATGCGTTTCTTAAACTCAAGTTTCTGTAGCTCATGCGTACACTTTCACCCCATTTTTATTCAATGATCGATTGAAAATAGTTTGTAGAAGATCATATCATGAATTTGACACTATAACAGTCAGGGATGATGTCACTATGAGTCATGATAAGATATTTTAACGCTTGCGCTTGATGTTTTAAAACTCTTTTAAACATGGCTCCTTCTCGCAACAACTCTTCACATTAACTGTCTAGTTTACTGGAAAGAGAAAAGGCACATTATAACAACGTTTTCAAATTTCGAAAACCCAAATTAACTTAAAATTAGATCAACCGGGCATGAACGACAGTTTACAAAAGCAATTGTTAAAAAAGATTAATTAACTCAATATTTTTAGCAACGACATATCTGTCTGTTTCTTAGCTTTTGCTTATCACTATCCATCATAATTTTGGGAAGCGTAAAATACGTAGACATATTTTTTTTCCAGTTCAACCGATGCCATTAGCTTAAAGCTTATGTAAAATGTAGACAGTCGGGGTCGACAGATTTCACAATTTATAATTGCCGCCTGCTGCCCAGCCATATTCTCGCGTGTTACGAGTAAATGTATCGGCGTGTAGGAATATTATGTACATATTTATGATTATTACTTTACATTACCTAAAGTATATACCTATTTTCCTCTCTGTGACTGTTCTCCTTCCTTCCTTATCATTATCAACTTCAAAAACATTTTTATCATTCCTCCTAAGCAAAAGAAAAAAATGTTTTTCAAACGAAGCCAATGTGGCTACTACTCTTACCAGCAAATTCTAGAGCCTAAAATGAAAGCATATATATAAGTACGCACATACACTTTGTCCATCACCGTATATCATTCCGAAAGCCATTTATTGCCTAAATTTTGGCATGCATTTCACATCGTGACAGTTTTCCGGTGGATAGTTGATAATATAGATATTTATACTGCCATTTCCTATCACTTCTATACTTCTTGCATAAAAAAAACGTCCCATTTATACGTATTGCAGCAGACTTGAACCGAAGATTGCATGTCTCTCCAACACAAACTTTAAACCGGGTTACGTTACCGCTATATATATGCAATCTGAATGTGTATAAACGTTTCAGCTTAATAGCTTCTACAAAAAGAAAAAGATGTGGATAATTAAAAGGGGACGCTGATGAAAGTAAAAGGGAAATGACTTGGGGTTTAATTTTGATCTTTACTGCTTCAGCTAGGTACTTTTTATTTCCTTCTATGAAAAAGTATCCAATTCACGTAATAATGACTTTAAAAAATATAAATATAAATATTATTCATGAACCAAGTTTGCAATCAACTATAAAGACTTTTATTCATACATTCATCGTTTTTTTAAAGACAGTTTGGTTGGTCTCGTCCAACTACGCGACGGGATCACCCAAGAGCACTTTACCAATCCATCGTATTATATTACAGCCAGCTCTTTTTCTTCTCCTGTCTCGGTCTCTGACAAATAAATATATTGTCAAATTCTCTTCTATCTATGCAAATGGTTGTTATCATATCATCCCCAAGTCTCACAGAAGCTCAAAAAAGTCAGTCAGCTACTATTACACTGTAATAGGTATGTACGAAGGACATGCTCCCTTTTTGGCAGAACGGATATCTTCCCGTCTTAACAGCAAAAATCTTCATTTCATTCCCATTTGGCTTGTTTCTTCTCACTTACTAGTACTGACTCAGATTTATCTCTTTCCGTTTGTTCGAAAGTCAAACTTAGTAGTTTCCCTGGTGGAATGTAGGAGATACGGATTTTTATGCTCTAATATCCTCTCCATCCTACTTTTTCTCTCGGACAATATAACATCAAGAAAAAATGGTCCACTATCGCTATACAAGCACTCGTGGTATGAAAACAAAGCGAAAGAATTGTTATGTTTTATAACGAAAGCTACTTAAATGTTTGTATGAAGAACACATTTGCGAACATTCTTCACCGTCTCCTTGTCTCGCTTTTTTAAAACTAGTGAATAAAATGAACGTAATGGGAATATTTTGGAAGTATTTAGTATGTATTTTGTATATTATGTATGTACATTTTGGAGTAAAAGTTTTCATCATAGTCATAGTGTCATCCCAAATTGAAGTTAGTTTTTTTTTGTTAAAAATCTTCCAAACCTTCTTGTCTTTCAGTACACACATTCCCATTACACACACGCTTATATCCTTATACTTGACTATTTGGAAGGAAGAAAAACTTTTAAAAGAGATTTTCAGTTAAACCAACAGTTTTTCTTCTTTTATGAGTGTACACTATGTACCCGAATGTTTGGAAAGACATTTATTTTGTGAAAAGGGAGGTGTGGTGGTGAGTGTGTAGTTGTATGGAACGTTCGTTACGTTACGGTTGCGTGTTTTTTAGCCTGAGAGAGAGAGAGAGTAGTACAACTCCTCTCTAATGTGAATTTAGTTTGTCACAAAGCAATTTTGACGAACAACGATATCCGTACATTAAAGTAGAAGGTCTTTTGTCTATTTTTAACTTTTTTGTAACTCAACTCCACAAAAAAATAGTCATTTTTCTTTGGAGGAGTCGAGCATATAGTGGAGTCAGTCAGTAGTGTTGTATTGGAAGAGGATGAGTCGGGAGAGGAGTGAGTGGAAAGAGATGTGAAACTGAATATTAGTCAGATAGATCTATCTGACTGAGGGGAAAGGGGAACATACTGATCATGATATGCATAAAATGTATGTATAGTCATATACACATTTTGTTTTTGATTCTTGATACAAAGATGAAGATAAGCCGTTTATATATGATCTTGATATGCAGTCGCTGTAGTGCTCGTGATATTGAATGATAATGATATAATTTTTTCCTGAAACTAAATTGTAACGTTGCTGCTGCGCTCTTATGTAAGCTGTGTAGATGTACTATATTTTGACTGGATTCACGACATAAATTCTGCGCTGGCGATGAATGAAAAAACGAAAATACGAGCAAGTGCTCGTTTCACTTGTACTTACTTGAGTTGGCCAGCATGAGCAAAATAAAAAGAGAGGCTTTTCAATTTATATGTAATTTATAAATAAGCATATTTATTACTTTGCGCTTACATAATAGCGAAAAATTGAATTGAATGAGTCAGCCACTCAGGCAGCCAAAGTCGGAAGTGATATTTATTGCTTTCTCCTCCATATACTATGAAATGAAGACTTTTAAAGAAGGATAAGCGTCAGTGCCTACATTTTAAATATCTTTTTATAGGGACAAAAAATCTTAATAGAATTTTTATCTTCATAATAAAAAAATCTTCATAAAAAAGTCCCATGATTATAAGAGTGGAGTGATCATAATGGAATGCAAATCAAGATTTTCCCAATTTATCCTTTCACGATCAGACATAGCATGGAGCATGACTAAGGTGCATGGACACTTAACGGAGCTGTGGTTGTGTAGTCAGGTAGTTAACATTCAAGTTTAAAAAACATCATGATTTTGAGCAAAGCGGCTATTGACTCTTTGGAATGACACTATAAATTGGCAACGGAGCCCTCCCATGAGCTGAAACTGAGATTGAAACTTTTTTTATTGTGGCCAAAAGTCACCGAGCCATTGACGTTGACACACACACGGTGGGGTTGGTTGGTATAAAAGTAAAAATTAATTCAAATAAAAATGTTATGACCGTGCCAAAATCTATAAAGGTACATGATATACTACTTGAGTGTGAAAATCTTCCAAAGGTTGTCTTTCAGGAGATCGTCAGTCGGAAGTTGTTTTTCTCAATGATAATTCCTCAAATGATATTGACCTGAAGAAATATGTATAGTTGGCAGATGCGCTCTTATTAAAATCCATTTTAGCCATTAGTGGAACTCATATATTATAGTGCAAGTTACGTTATAATATCGAGCTGTTCAATCTTGAAAGCATATAAAACTAGCAGCGTGATAAAATAAATTATGTTTTTTACAGACTTTCAAACAAGCAGACGGTTTTCATTCGGAATTTCTTTCCCCGTTTTGTCTCATCAACTACGGAAGAAGTAGGTATAGGCAGTGTGAAATCAGGTAT
>JAQIWX010000502.1:0-16334 GCA_034696785.1 Lepidocyrtus cyaneus | reverse complement strand
GTTCCATGCATGTGCCATCATGTCCAAAGTAACTCGAGAGCGCAAAAAAATCCTTGAGCTCATCTTCCTTCCTTTCCATACCGTCATTTGCCAAGGGACATTGTATCATCCCTCTCTGGTTCCATCATCATTCCATTCCATATCCTTTCCCTTTTCTTAAGAAATGTGAGGGGCTATAATATATAATTCTATGAAAAGTTCTTCTTCTACTTTGCACATGAGTTCATATGGTCCAGTTTCCGTAATGACCACATTTACATCATCAAGGGAGGCTGAGCCGAACCTGAAATATCACAGGATCATCAGCTGAAGAAACATGCAAGCCCAGCCAGACGAAACATGAGAAACTGGTGAGTTCTTGTCTTCGTTATTGGTGAAGCCAGCTTATGATTAGTACTCTTTTATTATTATTGCTACGGATTATCATTATTTTCCATTGATTATTACTGCTTATACCTATAAACGTACAGGTTCTTACAGATGATGCTACTTCGTAAAATTTTATTGGTTTAATTTAGCTTGTGGAGGAAAGCTGCACTTGTAAAGGGAAAGAAAATGTATCCGTACATGCTTTCATTTTTGTTTTGTTTTCTCAGCGCAGGATCAAATGACAACACCCACCTCCCTCCATTTTTTCTCCATTTTTTCGAAACTATTTTAAGAGCGGATAGCCTAAAAAATAAAAATAAACTGGTATGTCACTATAAGAATCATGTTACTCATAATTTAAATGATGCTACTCCAACCGAATCGTCTTCAAATAAATTAAATTACATGACTTGAACTGATTTAGGATGATGATCTATCTCAACATAAGATTTTGCATTTGAAAATTTAAATTAAATTAACTCAATCCTGTTCGATTAACCAAAAAATTAATGTCTTTTAAAAGGCATACAAATAAATTGGAGAGAAATTTATAAAGAAAGTTTTTATATTTTCCAGGAACAACACGATAATCTCGTGGAAAATCCATTCAATCCTTGAAAATGACAAAGAGTTTTCTCACTAGTGTATTATCAGCTTTTTATAGGTTCCATGCATGCTGTCATCCCATCCATCATATAAACTACTGTTTTCCGTCTACTGTTAACCATACCATATTATTACATTCTTTCACTCAAGACTGTGACATCAGCCATTGTCGAAGTTCTCGAAAGAAAGAAAAAAAATACTTTGGAAATCTTTGAATAGGATGTCGTTAGTGACACTGTCAGATGGAAAATGACACTCCGTCCTGGCTCTGTTGTCATCCTCCAAAACTTGGTTTACTTCTCCCCTTTTTCTTAGTACATAGACAGTGTTCTAGATGTAATAATCGTCATCGTCATCATCTTGAAGGAAAAACCGGGAGGGTCATTCTATCTCACTTTTGTATCGCAATATAAAGCAGACATTAGATTAAATGACTTGAGATGAGATGACATTCCATTCCAAAGGAAGGAGAAGAACAACATGATATCAACATCATGACTATGACATTCATCCCATATTACACACAAGACACAGGAGATTAGTCCATTTATCCTAAAAGTTTGTTTCCTTTCTTATTAAAGCAAGTAAACTATGGTATGCTGTAGCAGCAGCAGAGAAACTACTGGCAAAGAGTGCCAGTCATGTAATAAAAAAGAGAAGAAAAGTACTTGAAGCTGTGAAACGTTTTTTCTGTTGGGGATGTGGCATTTTAGATTTGGTAGAGATGATATTAGCTCGGATATTTACGCAAGTTAACAATTCTGCTAGTTGAAGGCTGTCCGAATGCAAAATCCAAACAACTAACGGACATTGCCAACAATAGATAATTAATAATTACTAGTTGCACATCATAATTGCCTATAGGTATACACCTTACATTATTTTCACTTTACTTGTTCTTGAAAAAAACGTACGCCTTTACCTGTTCTAAATATGTAGAGAATTTTAATTTTAAAACTAAAATCGTCGTCGATTTAAGTTAAATGGTTTGCTCGAAATTATTTTGAGTGCAGTATGAACAGTTTCCTTCAAATAAAAAGCCTAACTGTATTTTTTCTCAGCTTGAAGGATTTCCTAAGAAAAATCAAAAGAAATAACTCAAAAGAAACTCTTTTCCTCTCTTGTGACAACTCTAAGCCCTCAACAAACACACGAAAAGAAGACACAAGACAGAGGCAGAATACAAAAACAGTTTCTGAATGATTTATTGCTTCGCTTTTGTAAACTCTTTTCCTTTTGCTACGGAGCAGCAAAAAAATTCAAGATCATCTTGAAGAAGCTTACGCGATGTGACGATGCTAGGCAAGTAAAAAAGGTAAAAAAACGACGAAAGGGAAAAGGGTTGCATAATAAAAAAGTCCAATTCAATGCAGTTGAGCAGACAAAAATACAAATGCATCTGCAGACACTCTTTTGATATCAGTGCAGTGTCTTGACTAGATCAAGAAGAAAAGTCTAAGTCAATGCAATCCACTGATTTACAACAGCGCAACTTTTTAACAGCCCGTCATCACTATCATCTGCAAGTTTCCCACAGTACGGTTTTTTTATCAGAATCTTTTTTCCAAAACGAAATGCTTGGTCATATCAAAACAATGCACAACGGCCGATCCTCCAATAAAATCCATTCACAATTATCAGTTATTTTTGCTGCAGACAAAACGATCGTATTCCTATTACCATTACGCACTTTTTGCTCATTTCGTTCCTATTTTACTCTACCTATAGTTGTCCTCCGTCCAGTAAGCAGGAAGATGAATTTACTTTTTAACCTTTTTTCAAAGATATATATATAAAACTCGCATGTCGAGAACGGATAATCTAGAAAGAATGTTTAAAAAGGTCCAAGGAACCCAGATTTTTTAATCCTTTACCGACTTCACTTTTATAGTTGTTTCCCTATTTTAGATGCTCCATAAAATGTTGGATAATGAGACCACAAACACCTTACTCTAAACTAAATGTTCTTTACCTACCACCTACTGCGAAAAGGAAAGCAACGTAAAGTAAAGGTTGAGATCCATGTTTCCCTCATCCTTTTCAATATTCTAACTTTAGAGCATTTCAAACCTAATGTTTGCGACCGAAGCAATAAAATATCTGCTTTATATTAAACTTGTCCCATCTAAATCTTACATTCGCTGGCGTCCTACTAAACTTTCTGTTTTAAAACCCAGATTAAAGGTTAATTGATTTTATTCGCCATTTAATCCATTTTTGGGCATTTTAAAAAGTGCAACCAATTATTATTAAATGTCAGGCAGGTGTTTTAATAGCTTCCATACTTTATTCATATATTTTACATGATTTCCTACCGGAAATATGATCATGCTCGAGAAAACTAATAATATAAATCTTGGAATCGGAAGCTCTTCCGACATTAAAGAAAATACTCTCATCATTTTGTAAATTACGTAACGGGAAACAAGTAAAGGAAGTAATTTCATTCCATGCAATTCCAACATATTTTTAACTTACAACCATCCATCTTCAAAATGTAGAAAGTTCATTATGTTCTGAAATATTAAAGTTGCACATAATCATATCTTGCAACCAAACAGGATCCCAACTTCATTCATTCCGTTTCCTAAAAAAATATACACATTCCCCATTTCACTCTCCTTTCACTAAAGTGAGAATGATATGTAGTATATTTTTTTAAACTCCAATGGAGAAAAGTGGAAGCTACTTATTCAGAATTGCTTATTCTGCAGAGTGAGTAGCAAAGTAGCACGACAGCAGCTTCCGCTCAAAGCATATCATCCCAACACAGTCGTTTCTCTTTTTCCTTTCTTTAAGGCACAAAGAAGCACTTTCCTTTAACAAGGCAATTTATATGAAAATGGCCTGGTAGAGAAAATCTCATTGTCGGGGATAATAATATTATGCATATTTCACATATAAAGTTATCCTATCAACAGCAGCATCAGCAACAAGAAGGATATTCATCTAATATCTAATAAAGTTAAACTATCCCTGCTCTTCTTTTACTTTCCCCTATTTTCTCCAGCACTCCTCCAGTTTATTTTGAATCTTGAAAATTCTCTCTGCGCTGGCTCCACACTTGAAGTGCGCTCTGGGCTTATCCCCCTCAAAAGAAAAATATGGCTACATTCATTCATCACAATCCCCTTAATATCCTTTTGTCTCTCTTTTTTGTTCAGAGTTTTCTCCTTTCCTTGGCCATATTGTCTATGAATATTTGTGTCTATATGCAAAGCATTTATATTAACACTAAGAGCAAAAAGGGATGCTACAATATTACACAGTGCCAGCCATCCGTAGGAATAAAAGAAACAAATAAAGTTTTTGATAAAAAAAGTGCGCATGCAGAATACAATCGTTACGGGAAAATAGTGCTTTCCACAGCTTTTTCTGTTTCATATTTTTTTTTCAAAGAAAGAGGTTTGAAAAGTGGCAGTTTCAGAGTTGGTACTTTTGTGTTGGTGCCAAAGGAAAATGAGCTTATTTTCCTCACGCCCGATATAAATATGATGGATACGAGGGCTGTTTGTTTAAAAAAGTAAAAGTATATTTCATTTTCATATTTTTTTCTTTCTGTGTTATGGAGAAGTGTAATTTACTTTCCTTGATGTTACTAGCGTAAGTGGGGAAAGAAAGTGGAAACATTTTGCTTGTATGTGTGAAAGCATATGTTCTCCTCCCCTCTCATTCCACACGCATTGGACTCACGTATGTACTACACTGCACTGCATAATATATGTATTGTTGTATGTTTTTTTTTGGTTTTAGGTGGTGTGACTGCTGTCACCAAACATACCAACTACAAAACCTCCAAACTTCTTGAAATTAATACATTTAAATGCATATGGAGACATACTTCGGGGGGAATACTGCTGGATTTTATCCAGTTCTGATGGTCACGTTGGTGGTGTTGTTTGATAGTCTTTACATATGTACCTATATACATGTACAAGAAAATGAGTTCCTCCAAAAATACCCCTTACCTAAAGTAATTAATTACCATAAAATATCTACATAAAATTAGCAGTATGAATGAATCAGTGGACCCAATCCGTCAAATCAGACGCTCAACTAAATTTAGTAATGAATGGATGAATTCCGCTACCTGTGTAATTCGTCAATATTGGAATCAATCCAAAAATCTTTATAATCATATTCGTTAATGCTATGTAAGCATATGCTGACACATATTTTTGAATCCGAACTTAAAACAACGTAGCACTTCACGATAAGTTCCATAATATTCAACTTTCTTTAAAAATCATTTGGAATTTTTGCCTCATACTTTAATTTTTTTAAATGTTTAACCTATGTACCAATTATAAATACATTTATAAATATTTAAATTGGACGGAGCTAGAACGATGAGATTATAGAAGGTCGCCTACACACCAACCAACCACCATCATTTAAGTCTGTCTTTGCGTGCCTTGTATCTTTGCCTGGTTTTTTCTCCCTTTCTCTCCTAGCCTGAGCTTTTTAAATCCCACATATTTTAGGTAAAGATATAGTCGTTTTTATTGCTTGTACTTACATTTATATTACTAGAAAAATGCATTTCATTCCCTTGTTCAGTTGATCACTTTATCTCGTCTTTCGTTTCTTCCTCCATCCTCAGCTTTCCTTCTCCTCATAAAAACAAACAGAAAGATGCTATTGTTGTTACACGTGGAAAGAATCCAGCCATATCAGAAATAAAAAATACAAAAAAAAGATCAGATTGATCTTGAGTGATAAAAGTATCATCATTAAATATTCACTTTATCTCCAAATAACATTAATCAGAAATTTTTCACCGGACAGCAACAACAAAAAAGCCTTTGACTAAAATGAGACATTTCCCTCTTAAATAATATATTCATTATCATAAACAGAATAACGATACAAGATTTCTCAAAAGACTCAAAATTAAAGGACATTTTGAACAAAAATTTTAAAGATGAAAAGAAGATGATGCTCCTCAGCATAACTACAAGATGGATTGGGATAGCTCATCATTAAATCAACATTATCGCATTAATGAGCACAGTTAAAGGTAAATGAGCTGACTTTGAAATGAGAAGACAAAAGGAAACAATCCCAATTTATGTCTGACGAAGAGTCATCCTTCCCTGTACCCCTTCCTATTTGAGAAAAATATTATGGATTGCTCGAGTTGAGTGAGTGAGTTGGGATTGGAGGTTTGGAGGAGTCGTCGCAAAGTCGACGAGGACGACAAAACCTCGACAGTGACAAAAAATCCGTAAAAGCAAGTAATATGCTGAGAGTGTGCAGCATCCTATATCACATCACATGCCCAGCACCAGCATTAAGGACAAGGGGAAAAGATATATAATTTTTTTGATGAAACAATCATGTCACTCTCCTTCTTCTCCTCCGAGAGTGGCTAAACATCTGTGGCCTAATGGAAGGGGAAACATAAAAAGCGATAAAACCAGAACATCCATGCTTGTACTTTTCTTATTTACAATGGATTTTATAACTTAATGATATGGATTTTCATTGGTTAAAAAAAATTGATAAAAAACAACACTCAAGATGAAATATAAAACGCATTCTTATACGATGTAGTCGTAGAATGGTGATAGTTGATAGTGACTAGTTACAAAAAGATGATAATGATGACGATCTATGTATACATAGCCATTTCATATTTCAAATCTTCAATCATTCCATTCCATAATATTCCATGACACGATGATGATGATGATGATACGCTCCATATTCAACTGGCAATTGACATGCCATGGTATAAAAAGCGGTTTACACAGAACTCTTCTTCTCTCTCCTTGTTTAATGGGAACAGTAAAAGTTGAAATGATAAATGAGCTATATCTTCCACGTACGTAAGTGTAGTATAGTCCTTTTCTTTCTTTTCCTTGATTATTATTATTATGACGACTATTATTACGTGGCATTATATAAATCTTTTTATGAATCTCATCCAAGTGCCATGAATATTCCTAAATTGACACTGAGAGCCTCTTTCCACCAGTGATAAAAACAAAGTTGGAGGATTGACGAGGGAAAGAGCCAAACAGGATTGGATTGAAAGATAAAAGTGTGAATGATGTTGTGACTTTTAGATTGGAGTTTGGCGAAGAAAAAAAAATGAAGGAGAAAAATATTGAATTAAAAACGTCCTCATCATATCATATCAAACTTTAGTATCATCATCTTTGCAGATAGTAATGGTCCATCACCGTAATAAAGACCCAAGAAAAAAGCAACCAGAGCCAGACCACAAACCAAACCACATTTTTATTTTATTTATCCATGTATGAATCTCCCTTTCCATCTCTCTTGCCTTTTTACAGCCTAGTGCTGTGTTGAATTGACTGACCATTAAGTTGACGTAATAGTCCGTGGAAAATCAAATCAAATGAGTATTATTCAGCGAAAAGAACGATTCAACCGGACTCTCAGACTCATGGCTTGGATTACAAGAATTACGATGATGCCATTCCCTGCCAAGATTGCCAAGGCATGACTATTCTGACTATGGCATTAGCAGATATAGACAGAGCCAGAGGGACAACTCCCACCACAAGAAAAAAAAGTGAATACTGCTGAGATACAAACTTTATTCTTCGATGATGATGATGATGATGACTTCAATTTCAGCCCATTCAATATATCCGTATCCAACATAAAAAGTACATTTTATTGACAAGAAAATTGACTCGATTATCTTAGATTATCTGTACAGGTGTTAATGTATCAGCGAATGAAAAAAGGGATTATGATTTCCTGTTCTTGGCTCCTTTAGGCCTGTCTCTGCTGTTGTGATAGGAAAATAATGATTTTGTTTCTTTCTTGGGTACTTTGTTAGTACTTTTTAGACTACTTTATACCCATTATATTACCTTTTTAGCTTGGGTGACTATGTCTTCCCAGTACATTAAAATCCGATTTTTTTTTATTTAGGAGAAGGTTTTATTGCAAATGACGATGACGATACATACCCATCCATGCAACAATACAAATCCTATCCCATTTCACTATATCCCGAAGCTGATATAGGTATCCTGAAGCGAAGCGATGTATTTATTAACATCAAAAGCCATTTATTTTTTACTTTACACTTTGGATTACGATTATTGTTGGCAATACACAACACAACTGTAGCTCGTTGAAAAAAAAATGGGAGAAAATTTATTTAGAGGAGACGGGTTTTTTTGGATGTGGTTGTTGTTGTGAGGTATCTAACGACACGTTTGGATTGCTCAAGAAGGAGAAAATGAGGAGAAGGATGAAGGAGGCTGATAAAGACGATCGCCATCATCATCATGATCCATGCAAGTTTTTTTATTCGCCAGAAGACAACACAAAAATGAAAATGAATGCTTTTTTCCATGCCACTACTCTACTGCTCTGTTGTGGTTGTGGCGAAGGCGTATTAAGATGTGTTTTCTATATTGCCATTATTATCTCTTAAAACAGTGATAGCTTGATAGTCTCCTCTACATTTCTATTATTATTGCTATTATTATCATTACCATCATTACCTTTATTACTGAGCACAGCTTGCTTGAGTCTTGTCTTTGTTTTTTTTCTTCGCTTCGAGCAAGCTCGTTCCCAGAAGACTCGGGGAGCCAACAAAAAAGCCACAACCAAGCTATATCAAAGCCAGCAATTTTCTATCCAGCTATACCTACCTACCTACCCACCTAATAATATTGCGCATTCTGTTCTCCTCTGTCTGTTTACATTAGTAATGGGGAGGGAAAAACGGGGCTGGTTAGGTATATTACACTTGAGTTTAATCAAATGAGGATAATTTTTTGCGCTAATATCATAGCATCCCAGGAAAATGAGCAGCCAGTTTGCACTATCCCCATTAGATTCATTATCACCTGGTGTGAGATTATAGGAAGCTTCAAGCACAACTGTTTGGTTCTTCTCTGGTTGGTTGTTGGTTTGGCTCTTTGAATTTTTTTCATTCATAATAGTATGGCTATGTGCATGTGTTATTGCCTGGTCATAATAGCCCGGTTATTACTTTCTCGTTTAGGACTCATCTTGTAGTAATCTTCCCCAGGCAGAATAAGACTATTAAAAAATCCAGTGTAATGTATAATGGGCGAGTTTATAACAGAAGCAGTTACACGTGAAGAAAAGACGAAAAAGGGCAATCATTTTGAATGGGTCGTTGTTTCGATTTTTCTTCTTCTTTTATTTTTTCCATTTCTTTTAAATTAACACAACCCAACAGGTTGTCAAGTTTCAAGTATCACCTTCTTCCCCGAAGAAGGATATTATACATAACTGGCTATTCTTAATAGGCTAAAGTGGCTAGTTAGATGTTTGGCTGAATCCAATCCACGTTTTATTATTTTATACTTGAAGAAGACAAGACGGTCATCCTACTGTTATGGGCAGTAATGATGATAATATGATGGCTCCTCTCCCTTACTCTGACATTATTAGTTTAATCCGGACTGACACGGTCTTACGGCTTGGCTTTGGCCTGAACTATTAGCGCCATCGCGATTTTTTTATTAGCTCATCTCTCCCTTTCTGTGAGGCTTCAACTCAACAAAACCAAATAGACTGTTATTGCAGTGGACAGACATTGTTCAGTTCAGTTTCCCCTTCTTTAATTTGGCCAATTCAGTCTGATTGCTTTGGTAAGGTCGACTTGACAGGGGAAATGTAGATGGCAGAGTTATTGCTCCATTGTGTTGGGAAGAATGACTGCGTCCACTACAACATATATACCATTAACATCCATCCACATCATCCTGTCTTGCCTGCGAGGGAAGAGTTTTTACTACTCAAATTTTTTATTTTGGTTTTATCAATTTTTTTAAACTCTAATTATTACTTAATGCTGAACTCAAATAAATGATTCATATGATATGGCTATATAGAATGCGCTTGGTTGATCCTTTAAATCAGCTCAATCTTTAAAAAAAAAATTTGTTCAGACTGAAATACTTTTTTTATCCAGCACTAAAAACCCCATTCCAGCCAAATCCACCAATCCATTTGACTTCATCAAAAACCATAAAAAAATACTAAATTATTTTTTATGCTCATCATCATCAAGAGCGTTTAACGGAATGTCTTAGCCATGCTTAATATGAAAAATAATATTACCTTTTAAAAAAACTATTTTTTTTTTCGAAGGATACAATATATCAGTTACGTGGATTCATCCATCCATCCTTGCCTTGCCATAGCCATACATACTTCACTTGACTTCACATTCAAGTTTACCGAAACTGTTCGGTCGGGCTGCTATGCTGCTGCGGAAGATGATTACAATGATGATTATTATGGCTACAAAGTATTAGTTTCAATGTTCCTCCCCAACAGCTTATTATTGCTTGTTGTTTCGTGTGTGCTTACATATTAGTCCCCATCATAACCCTCAAAAGAGACGAAGATGAAAAAAAAAACTCTTTTTTTCCCCCTTCTTCAGGCAAAAAGGAGTGAAGCCAACTACTATGGATATGGATGGTGGTGGTATGGTATGGTCAATGGATAAATATGATGGTTTTGGTTTGGTTATTTTTTTTGGGCTTGAAGTGGCAATATATTTCCCTCTTGTCTGTCCATATTACAGCCCATCACCATAATAATCCATGCTGCTTTCCTAATCTATGTGAGGGTAATTTTTTGGTCATTCGTTTTCCATCTTTTATGATTATGTGTGAGTGAGCAGAGCACGTTTACAACAAGGAGTAAAAAAAAGATTGAAATAAATGTTAAAGGTAATGGGTGATGTCTCATCTTCTCTCTCTCTCATTCCATTCCACTTGTTTTCTACCATTACACTATCTTAATCTACCTTTTTTAATATAAGTTATATGATTGTTATTTTTTTGTAGAGGTAGTTGGTTGGGTTGGAGTTTGGTGGAACAACAAGATGAAAACAACAATAATCTCGTGGTTTTTTAAGAACCCACCATAATAACAATAATAATAATAATAATGATATAACTCAGGAAAAATCTCATTCTCTGCAGGTATCACATACAAAGTAAGAATAGACCACGGAGGAATCATGTTGATGATCATGATGATGATGGTAATGATAACTATGAGATTATAATCCCAAAATGTTGTACATTATATAAAAAAAAAGTACATCAGTCAGGGCTAAAAAAAAGGTAGTTGGGCTGCTGCTATGCTGGCTGACCAACAAAACAGAGAGAGAGAAATGCTCATCACGCTCCATCTAATAAATATCTAAGAATAGGTAGGTGGATCTGTGTTTAGTATACGTGTGCATGTTCTATGTAGACATGATAATAATAATTATGATTATTGCTTTTCAGGATAGTATCTCTGGTGGATTGTGAAGGAAGTTGTGGATACAAAGTTTTTAGGTTCAACGCACACTATAGACTTTTGTTAGGTGTCTGTCTGTGGGTTATTTTTTCACAAATGGAGGAGAAATGGTTGAGATTGACATTTTGGAACAGAGAAGGAGGAGGAGGAAGAGCGAAATATTTTAAACTCACAGTTACTAACATAATTCAGTTTATTTCCATATTAAAGAGAATTCAATACAACACATAAACAAGAGTGGGTATTAAATCTACTGTCATGGAGCACGTTGGCAGTTACTTCAAACTTACATTAGCGTCACAGCCTAGCCTAAAAATGGACTTTGTCAAACTTCGTATTTTATTTTTTAAATCAGCTCGCTCGCGATACATTTTCTGCTTCTGCATAATTTTAAACATTTAAAAACTCTAGTATTTTTTTCTGAAATCCAAATCCATCATAATTACTCGTTTCCAAAGCTCATTCATTTGCAAGGGAACAAGGAAAGTGTCTTAACTGGGATTTAGTCGGTGCAGTAGAGTCACAGTCTAATAATAATAGTAAGTAATAATCATATACCTAATGGTATCGCCGCCGCTGGCCGCCTCCACTGCTCTTTTGTTTCATCCCTTTTCCTCTTTCACCCGACCAGACCCAACGAAAAGCCTCTCATTTCCCCTTAATTTCGTTATCACTGCCACTTACTTTTAGAACTATTTCCTCAATTACTGCACAGAAATGGCTTGGTGTAGTAAGTACTTTGTACCCATATAAAGAGCATGCTATATTAAGGAGATAGGGCATCAGAGAGGAAGATGGAAAGGAAAATGAAGAGAAAGGGGCAGAGCAAAGCCCAAACCACGAGGCATTTTATATTTTCGGCAAAGCATAACAGGTACATTGCTTTCAACTCCTTTCATATCTATGTATGATGATTTACCCGCATTCCACCCTCCATATCGACGTCATTGACAGTGTCGATGCTGAGGAGAGGGAGTAGCGATGAAAAGGGAGACGGGGCTTTTCCAAGTGTCGAGTATCCTATTGTATTTATTCATGGATAAAAATAAATAAATTTCTACAGCCCTAGCCAAGCCTCCATCCATATCCTTTTCCATTCATCCATCTTAAAGCAATATCAAAACACGACAGAGAAAACCGAAGTGAAATGAAGTCTGGTCCAGTAATTTTCATTCCGGCCAACTCTTTATAGGAAATAAGTAGGGATTGCTTTAAGCACATTCCACATTTTTCGTTCAGCTCCACTTATTACTATACGGAAGTCCCTCCATCAAGAACGGTATTTTCCATTCTCTCTCTCCAACTCCATCCATACAAGGACGGACGGAATTTGAGGAAAAGTGGAATAATAATGGGAGTAGTAGTAGTAATATTATATAATATAATATGGCATGGAAGAAGAAGCTCGTCTGTCATATCGCATATCATATCAGATCAGATCGCCGGATCGTATGCTGTTCTTTCTCCTTCCATTTAAAAAGAATGGCAAAAAATGTAGCGGAGAGCAAAACATGGACTGGGATGGGAAAGAGAGAATATGAGCATGAGAGAGTGAGTTAGACATAAGTACCAAGTAGGTATATTTCGTAATGGTTATAGTTTTTTCCAGAGAGAGCAGAGGACTCATAACATAATATACATTTTTTTCCTCCGCAGCCACTTCCACCACCACCGCCACCAAAACCGTTACTCTTCTTCATATTTAGCTATTTTTTTTTACTGAGGATGATGTGAATGAAAAAAAACACTGTACATATTTTCACTTTTTTTTTCTTTCTCTCTCCCATTTTCCCTATCACAATAATCCACATAAAAAAGGTGAAATCCATATGAATAAAAAAGATACAGAAAAAAGTACACAACAAAGTGGAGAGAGAAAAGTGTTTCAAAAGCTACTCGCAATTTTATATCATCATTCTTTTTCAGGAGTGTACTTACTGATACTGATATGGCACTCGCCGTTTTTTCCTCTCTCTCTCTCTCTGGAATAATAGGAAAGTAGATGGCAAGCAGAATAAAAAAGTGTTTTTTTTTCTGGCTGGAGCTAGTTTACTTTGTAGAGAGGGAAAAATAAAGACGATGAAGAAGAGAATGAAAAAAAATTTTTTTGAGAGAAGAAGAAGAAGACTAATATCAGTTGAGAAAAAGTGTTATGTATATGGCTTTTCCAGCAGCCGTAAGCTCCGGAGCAGTTCCCTAAGCGTTTTTCGGCAGAGCCAAACAAGCAAGAGTACATTTCCCCCGGTTTTTATGTTATAGTTATGTGTATGGTGTATGGGAAAACACGGAGGCAGAGCCAGGGAGATGGAATGGGATGGAGGAAAAACGGTGCATAGTTTTCTCTCTATTACTATTATATTCTGCTGCCGGTGCTGCTGATGTGATGCCGCCGCTATTTCAAATAAGTACTCTTGAAGGCTGAGGCTGGCTGGTTTGGTGTAATATTTTTTTTATATATAAGATCCCAGTTTAGATATGAACATTCTTAAGCCATATAACATAACTGGAGGAGGAAGAAGACGGAGGACTATGATTGAGTAGCTTACTCTATATTACCAGAGCAGAGCCCTTTTCTGTTTCGGCTCTTCATAGATATGGATATGACTATGGCTATGGCATTGCTGCTGCTGGAAAATGGAATGACTCTTTGGGCGAGTGACTAACTGAATGGAAGGGAAGAGGAGCTTTACGCATGGGATATATCTGGAAAATGGCTATGGCCCAACATAACATATAACATAACAGTTTCTCATATTTCGAAACGGAGGAGAAAAGAAGAGCTCCTCATTCTATTTAGCTTAGCTTATGTATGTATGTACATAAATGATTCTTCATCGTAGGATAGTAAAAGTAAGTACATTACATTACATCTAGGGCTCTTCTTCTCCTCTTTTTCAGACACACTTTCATTGTCAGTGCAGCAGGGCTGGAGCTGGCGGAGTGGAGTATGAATCGTATCCGCTTTGCTACTTTAAGTTCCTCCAAGGAGCAGCACCACCACCAGGAAAAAAATATGTAATGGATCGGGATATTATTATGGAAACTCTCTTTTCTGTATATAATATATAAATATATACGTAATAATAACAGCTTCTTTCTCCCTATATATATGTATAATGGTTTATGTGTGGGGATGGATGGGGATATGTATATATAAATTAGTTTTTTGAATGGCCTGACGTTGTTCGAGTTGAAAGAGGTTTTTTTTTCTTCTCCTCTGTTCCCTTTCACCGGGAGAGATATCTCTCCTCAACATCTGTCCTCCATGTGGCCGTATCTTGCTAGCATCATGCATATATTCCCATTACTATATAATTTTATAGCTTTTTCCTACCATTTACTTTGATATGCACGTTGGATGGATGGATGGAAAGAGAGAGAGAGAGTATTGCAGTAGTAGTAGTGGATGGATACTGGCTGGCTGCTACTGCGCTATTACTAATAATGATAGTGCTATTGCTTTTTTTCCTTTCACGTCTGCCTGCAACTCCTCTCTCGAACCTATTACTACTACTTTTCTCCCTGGGCTTAATTCAGTTTTTTTTCTTTTTGGAAAGGAAAAGGAGGGGGTTGTATGGAAAAGGGAGAAACGGATTTTTGTTTGGGAGAGTTGGAAATGTGATTGAAATTGAATGGGATTTTCCTTACAATGCAAAAGCGAATAATGATTTAAAATTAAAAAAAAGGAATATTGAAAATTTGAAGGAGAAAAGTAGGAGTTATATATGCAGCTTGTGTATAGTATACCGAGCTAAAACTAGTTAGTTTTCAACCAAATTTTGAGCTTCAATCAAAAAATGTCATTGTTTGACATAATTAGTCTTCAAACTCTGAATATAATAAAGTTATGGTTATATGACAGATACCGGATGAACATCTTATCAGATTTCGGACAACATCTATACAATTTCTTATTTCCAGCATTTGATTTCTTACATCTGATTGATAACTGTTTAGGACAATCATAGTTTACTTTCTAGTGGCACTTACCTTATAATTGCAATCAAAATCATAATCACTCCATTTCACTGTCCAGGCCAATTTTATCCAACAAGACACAAGGTAGCCTTTTTCCAACGTATTCAATTGTGAATGTACCTTTATTCGCACAGCTGTTGCGTTATACATTATGCATGTCACCGGCGGAAGTGGAGTTGAGAAAGGAGAAGAAGGAGAACAATATGCCAATTATTGATATTAGTTAGATATTATAAGACGTGACAAAGAATGAACAATCAATCAATCACACTGATGAAATTACGTGGGAACAAAATTAACTAACTTGGATTTAACCATGATACTAACAATTATTTAAAAAAAATACTTACTGATATTCTGCTGAATTGTTTCCGAATCCAAGAGTAATATAAACTAAATGACAGGAACAATTATTCCAATTCTCCGAAATGCCTTCCCGAGAAAACACTTTTAAAACCGTTTCCAAACTGAAGCTCACACTTTCCCTTTGATATTCAGTATTAGGAAGAAAAATGCTGGAAGAGACAACGTATTTTTTGCCGTCCTTTCCACACGACAGCCGATTGTTTAAAGCTGAGTGAAAAGTCAAAAAGTGAAGGGTAACACACAGAAAGCCGGGCATTAGCCAGGAAAGAAAAACAAGGCAAGAGAGAGAGAGAGAGATAGTGTGCATGGAACAAAACCAGGGACAAGTTGCTGTTTCCCTTTTCCAAAATAAGGGAGACAAGTAAGTCGCTGTGTGTATGTCGGTTTTTCTCTCCTATAGTAACTTCCAAAAAGGAACTAGCTTTTCCCTGGCATCTTATATGAAGGGTAAAATACGAGCACGGTGGTCTATGCTGGAGGAGGAAGTAAAGTAAAAAAAAGTGGAATACATGCAATATTGTATCATACCCCACACGATCCTCTCATGGAGGAATACCTAAATACCCGTTTTTGTTAAGATCCGGCTCATGCATGCCAATCACAAACAATATTATTCAAAGGGAAACAACAAAAATGGAAACGGGGAATCCAAAATGGAAAGGCATGAGACATGATAAACTTTTTCCTGGAAGTAAGTGGAGCTAATATACTTACTACACAAACGTTGGGCT
>JAQIWX010000501.1:0-16339 GCA_034696785.1 Lepidocyrtus cyaneus | reverse complement strand
CCATTCTGATTCCCTTCATGTCTCCGGCCATTATAAAAGAGACCCGGGGAAAGTGCAGAAATGCATAAAAAGCATCATCTGAAAATATCAATTCCTTTTTATACCACCGAAAGAAATGCTAGAAAGAAAGGGTGCAGCACCAACCCACTCTTGCTGGAAAAGGGAAAGCCATTACCTATAGCAATCCAAATCAGCTTAACTCTAAACTTTTCTTCCTGTATAGTTCATCCTTATTTAAAAGAGAGAGAACTGGTGAAAGTTATGGCGTTGACTGTTATAAAAAACAAGGTTCTCTTCTCAACGCGCTCCTTATTTTTTTACAGACCTTCTTATGAGTTTACTCCACCGAGCAACAACTCTTTCCACCAGCTATAAGCTATTGTCACACCAAAAAAATGTTCTCCTCTGCCACCACCTCCACAGCCATAGCATCACCCACCATCATAATGTTTCCTTTCTCTTGCAATGTTGTTTATACTCTTTGCTTTCGGTGGACTTTCTGAAAAGACAGCGGAGGATGATGATGACGATGATGGTGCTACGGTGTGGTGTATAATTTCATACCGATGAGGATTCTGTCGTGGTGGTAGTGGCAGTAATGCCAGGGAAAAGTGTAACTTGATAACCTATTCTACAGCACACTCACACATCGGGCTTCTTATCCTTCCCCCCTTTCCCTACGTGCACTTTCCACCCACCCATTTTCGTGATATGCATGCAAGCAAGCATTTTTATTATTATATTTATCTTTACGGACACACACAATCCACCATCGCTACACACACAAACCGCCATAAGCAAACAGTAATCAGACTTGTGAGTTTCTCTCCACCGCAGTCCGTAGTCCGCGTATCAGTATCTCCAGTATTAAATGCATTATGTATAGTATTTTTTTCTGGAAACAGAAAAAAAACTCACAGCAGTAAAGTTTTCCCTTCATCAAAAAGAAAGCCAAAGCCAGAGTCAAGCCAAAGCCAGCGATCCGCAACGAAGATGTTCCCAGCAAACTACGGTGAAAACAAGATTACATATCTTTTCAAAAAGCCGTGGCCATGTTTTTAGGCTCTGCTGATGTAACATGGGTTCTCGCTACAAACAACCATTTTCTCTCTCCTCTCATCTCGTGCTGAGCCCAAATTGTGTGGAGTATGTGGAGGTACTGCTGGTTCTCACAAAAGCTATTTTTTATTGCGAGTTAACCAGTGGCATGCTACCATTGCCAGGCCACCACCAACGTCGTCCCATTTTCTATGCCTCTGTGAAAGTCTCTTTACTTTGAGTTTAGTGGTGGTTGTTTAGATAAACATATTTATGGAATATGGAATGAATTTTCTCCTTTCCTGGAGTTAGAGGAACGTTAGACGAAGGCATGTACGTTACATAAGCCTGCTTTCATTTCATATGGCTTTCTCCCTCGTAGTCGACCAACCGACTACCAGCCTTCCACTGTTAAAGTGAGTCCTTTGGGGTTATCCATAGCAATCCATTCTCCTTTTCAAGAATGGCTTTTGTGGATTGGTCCTGTTGTTTGGTCTCATAAAAGCTCTTTAAGTAATAAGACAAGGGCTTGAGTGAAAACGCGTTTACTTTACTTATTACTCCTAGCCAGCCCTACTCATACTGCACACTCTTGTGAGGTGAAAGGAAAGTGAAAGAAGGGGAGGGTTAAATACACCCAGCAGATAAAATGAACTTGACAGTGAGAATGGTAGGTTGAATCCAGATAAATGGAGTGATGCAGAAATTTCATTGAAGAATTCGAGATTTTTAGAGATGTGTAGAAATAATAGTAGACTTTTCAAAACGAATTTACATAGCAGGTAGTATAAAAATAAAATAAAATTTGTAGAAAACGAAGTAACGTCAATTCTTGCTGAAGGTGCTTTAATTCACACGATATTGTTGCCTGAAAGCAACAATGCAATTCGACTTGTTTTCTTTTTGCTCTATCAAACGGTACATAGGTACATACATGCATTTGGAGAAAACTGACTGTTCCCATTTGCATAAAAAATACTCATATTTGATTAAGTGTCCTTCCTGGCCCCTTGTAGTTGTTTTCTTAAGTCTATATCATATCGGAAGAAAGAAGAATGGAAGCGAGTGTGCCAATAAATCATGCTAGATTATCCGACGACTGCGACTGCAACTCCTTGTATTTTTTCCCAAGATTTCCTTCCCTTAGAACTGGTGTGGTTCCAGAGTGGACGATAATGGTGGCATGGACTATGGTGGTATGACTTGGTGTGGTGATGCTGGTGCTGCCGGTGGTGGTTAGAATGGTTTTTCTACTGCTTCCCTGATATTCTTGGAAGTTTTAGCCTGGAAGTTCATTCCTATTTGATATGGGATAATTTGAAATGGTGTTTGCTGGTTACTCGCCTATGGTGAAAGTATATATGAGAGTTATAAGCTCTTTTAATATTTTGGATGATAGCTTTTTATATTTTTTTTCTTGCTTTCTGCTCCCTTTTCAACTTTCAGTAGCAACTTCTCCCAAACCAGTTCAACTTCTGAAGAATAAATCATTTGACAAAAAAGCCGTGTAAAGACGGAAAAAGCTGTGGAGCTGGTTGGTACTACTGTTCTCCGAAAAATAAAAGGCTGTTGATGTGTCCCAAGTGGAAAAATATGATGATAAAATGAGCTTGTTCTCTCCTTCTACTTTACGAGGTTAGTTATATAGTGCGCTGTAGGGAACTCTTTAGTAGGAAAGTGTTTTATTGTTAGCCAAAAAAAGCTTTTGCTTAGACTTGCCTATAGTGGGGTTGGGAAAACTGGCAGATTTTTCCATTGTGCATTGATTGTCAATAGAACACCGTTTAAAGTTTGAATAATTTTTAACATAGTCCAATCAAGTAAAATATTTACAGAACCGAATCGGGAACTTACGCTTAGATTTTCTATCAAGTGTTTCCAGTAAAATTTTCAAAATATAATCAATCCATCCAGTTTCATTCGTTCCTTTAAAATCCTTCAAATTACACGATTCAACAATACTAAAAATAAAAAACTATATTCATTTCACCTTTATCCCAAAAACATGTCGATAAAACAGAGCCAATAAGATGGAGATGTAACCGTAATAATAACCATTTTCAGCTCCTTCCTCTCTCACCACCATCCATCCCATTTCACGTCTAACACCACAGCAGTGTGGCGTAGCAAGATCACAAAGAAACGCTTAAAGTTTCACATCACATCATCCATTCCATCAACCATCACAGCAGGTATAGACGGTCTTAGGTATACCTATACCTTGTCGAAAAAGAAAAGGTAAAAATCTAGAGGAATGGAAAACTTCCCAAGGAAAATCTATACCTGACTCCCAGTCTGCTCCTTCTCCGGAGGAAACAAGAAATTGCACCATTACCACACAAGAGAACAAGTCATTACCAGCACAACTCGATTTTCCTCTTCCCTCACTTTCTCCTTTTCCTTCACAGTCATGGACGTTCAGTCCAAATAGCTATAACGTCGTCTAAAACAGGCTCTGGCTCTACTTTCCCTCTCTTTTCCCCTCTATAAAAGAACATTCAATAAAAAAGGAGCATATAACAGGAAAGAAAACAACCTATGAAAGGAGAACAGAGGGAACACACACGTTGCAGCTTTTCCCTTTTGACTTTTTCCAAGAGCATGTAGGAAAATGAGCTTTTCAACGGAGAGAAGAAGCCATTCCCATTTCCATCTCGAGTCATAAGGAAGTTAAGTCTTGGTTCGACAACTTCGACTACAGTAGGGAACTTTCGTCTTTTTAGGTAAAACGGAGGATTGCCTCCTAAAAGAAAGTCAATAAGGTATGAAAAAGCTCATATAACGTAAGAGTGACATCATCACATGAGCTTTTTGAAATCGTATAAAATTACGTATTTTTTTATCAAGGATCACAAGGAAAAAAGCCACTTGTCACCAAGTAGAAAGTAAACGACCTTTGCAGCCACTCTCTTCTCCTCCTTGTATAGTAATGTTACGCTTCATGTGGCAAATCTGTCTGTGCCCTGTCATTCCATATTTTTCTCCATGAAGAAAATAACAACTAGTTTAGGTCTGAAGTCAGACTAGTCATAGTTCATGTCACACATAGGTATAGATAGATATGCATGCATACCTAAAAGTCGCATGCAGAGTGCAATAAGCATACATACTCAAATTCATATCATTTCATTTCTCATTTTTCTCCTTCATTTTTTCCTGATAATTCATGGCAGCTCGAGGAAGAAAAGGGCTTTTCCGTGAGTTGATGATAAGCATAGTGTTCTCCTTGTGCAAACACAAATACGAGGAAAACACGCAATAGTTTGAATATGAAAAGGGACAAAAGACAAGGAAATAAATGGAAATGACTTTCTCATCAAAAGCTACAACACAACGCCCGCCCATCCATCTCGCTCTGCTTTCCATGAGTTGGTGGTAGGTTACTTTCCCCTCCCGACGATGACATGTTACGTGTTTTTTGTGACATGTAGTAACTAGCATGAAAATGTGTTTCGTTCTGGTGAGTTTGATGACAACAGAGGAAGAGGATGATTAGGATGATAAGCACAAGAGGACATTTTCACTTTTCCCTTCTTTTGCCATCACACAAAAATATGTGGGTGGATGGGATGACAGAAGTTCAATAATGTTGATGATAATGATGACGTGATGTGGATGATGGAGATTTTATATTCATATCATATAGAAATGGATAGTACTTGAAATAAAGAAAGTCGTTAAAAATCCATAGAATCCCGATACCGATACCCGTCTCTTTCTACCAAATGTATATATTCAGAAAGGAGTTAAAAGAGAAATGAAAGGAAATGAATGAAACTGCTCCAGCAAACTAGAATACTTTATTATTACTGGTATTCATCCAGTTTAGAATGCTAAATGAGGGAAGGTATGTATAAGGAGGGAGAAAGGGGAGAATGGGGAAAACAATGTTCTCCAAAGCCGGATCCATAGTCGTTGTCATATAGTGTGCACGAAACATGGTTTTTACTATTTTTTTAGATCTTCATATATTAAATATGTATGCACTTTAATGTCATTTTCCTTTCCTTAGTATGAACGCGTCGTTGGTCTTTCCATCTCTGGCATGGGAAGTGAATCTTGCTTGGGTTTGGCTGCAGAAAAGAAGAAGGATATATGGAAGTTGAGAGGAAAGTTTATTATAGCCATATCCTCATCATCACAACATTTTACGCGTACTCAATCTTCATATCCAAGCTTAAGAGACGGGGAATATTTAGCATAAAGACATGGGCATAAGCCATGTGTAATAATTTCTCACTCAGTTAGTTATATATGAGCTTTTTCACAAAGGGTGAATAAAAAGGACTGACTCTGATAGAAAGTGCAAAAAAAATTCAGGACCAAGTTTTTCCCAGAATAGAATAAGTAAAATTGACGAGTTCAAGAGAAAACCTTTTTAGTTCTGCCTGAATTTGCAGTGAAAGTTTTTCGTACTTGCCGAAAAGGTAAAGTTTAAAATTTTCCCCTTGCCTAACATATATACCTAGACATATGCGATGGCGACGGTGACGCTGGTGAGATTATTAAGACAGGACAGAGCCTGTAGAAGTCATAGATGCTCTATATCCAAGCATTATGAAATGAGCGAGGATAAGAGGATTAGTATTCCATTTGCATAGGACAGCAGGGAGCAAAGATGAAGCAGAAAAAAAGTTTTCTCTTATTATGATGACTTTGTAGATTGTAGATTTTGAAAAGAGAAAGAGAGAGAGAAAACTAATGAAAATATTTTATAGGAATATTATCGCTTTTGTAAAAATTAATCTTTAAAAGTGAAATGAATACCAAATATAAGAAGGCGGCATTTTTAGGTTTTAATTTTGCAAAATAATTTTTGGATAGATAGCTCCGGCTCCCACATAAATTATTTATGTAAGGTCAAGTATATTGAATATTTTCATTTAACTCGGTCCGAAAAACATACTACGAAGCTTTTATCCATTTACATTCAAGAGACTTTATTACAGCAGTCGACGAAATGAAGGCTGTGGCGGGATGCTGTTGAATGGTCGGTAATATGTGAGAGGTTTCACTGCGTTGATTTAATGAATGGAGTGGATCAGCGTGAGTTATGGAGTTTATTTCCTTCTCCATCTTATTTATCCTACCATGCATCATATCATCATCATCATCCCATTTGATTCCCCTCTTGAAAATTGAATAGTTTTTGAAACTACTCCCCACACAGGCCATTCAAACCTGCTGGACAGGCAGCTAAACCCTCGAAATCGTTGTTGGTTGGAGTAGATAATAGAAAGGAAACTTTAGTGAACTGGTAAAGCACAAAAAAGCTTCTTTTTTCTTCTTCATTCAGTCTGCTCCGGCTCTCGGCTCAACTCGCTTCGCTAAACTGCCTCCTCAGTTTTAGGTTTTACAATTCTTCTATGCAGCCGACTTCGACCCAACAAGCCAAGCAAACCAACGAACCGTACAAGGGAAAAAGTGAGATGCGAACATAATAATAACACGAGACGACCACCACCGGATGTAAGCCATTTGCCTCGGTGAATACGATTAAATGGAGGAACAACAACAAAGTAAAGAAAGGGAAGAGAGAGAGAGGAGGACAGTAATACTATTATTATTTGCTTGTTACTATTGTGTTCCGTTCCCTCTGATTGCCCCCTCTAACATTTCACATTTTTTACTACTAAAATAAATAACTAGTTCCCCACATAAGTACTGACTATGGACATGATATGATAATAATAATAAGACATACGCATCCCATACTGGAAAAGTAATATGAGCACGGACAAACAGACTATGAAAATAAATTGAATATTCAATACATTTTCATTGTTTTACATCTCCAGCATTTTCCCGATGAAAATGAAAGGCTTGGAAATAAAATGCTCCCTACTGCCATTTCTCTCACATGTGCATACATTTATAGCTGGTTCATATTTCGTATTCCTGCCGTTGTGTTGCAGTGGGGGTGTTCCTTTCTACTGATATTATCATGTCATCGTAACCATCACTAGCATCGCATATCATGGCAATCTTCAATGTTTAATTCCAAATTTTATGCTTTTATTCTGGCTCCTCTTCTGCAGCACTGCCAGTTTGGAGATAACAACGCTCACCCTATAATTCTCATCCAAATAGGTAGATATCTGCTTGAGGAAAGAGGTGGAAAATTAATAAATATTAAATGCAAATACTAAACAATCTTTTGGTGTTTTGGGGGATGGCGGTTGCAGCCTTTAATGTGATAAATATTTAAATTCTCAAGCTGAAACCAACGTTCAATCTAAAATCCATTTGCTCGCCTTCCACTTTGTGGAAGCCATTTCCCATGATATAAATGATATGAAAACCATCCATCCAAAAAACAGATCTCAATGTGTGTGACAAATGAAAGCAAAATGTGTAAAATGAGCCATCCCATTATCAACGTACTCAATCTGCTTGATTTTTATTCAGATATCCGGCAGAAAACTGGAAGCATTATTCGAACTAGTCACAATTAGCAAAAATCCCGATTAAAAAAACCACACAACAAGCCCTCAACAACATTAACATCAACATCACAGAAACTATTAAATTGTTTCTTCAAATTAGCTAACAAGATTAGCTTCCCTCGATTACTTATTAGGAGCAATGATATGTTCATTTTTAATTCTATTTTACACACTTGAGCTAACGATATATTTCTCCACTTATGCTCAACACTGAGTGCATAAACACCACCTTTCTTTAACAGCTTTTCCTCTCTACGTCGCATTTATCATTTTCATCATCAGTGCCAGCAACACCATCCTCCCTATCACACATAAAATACTTACCTACTCCCTGAAAAGCAAGATCAAAGAAAATGATAGTGTTTTTCATTTGACGTGCAAAAAGAATTGCACTCACACTTGCCCTTTTTTAAACTTTATCTCATCGCAGCTCAAGTTGCTGGCAATTTTCCACTTTAAATCTATAATCCATCTTTTTCATCCGATACTGTTGTTGTTTGTTGCAAAATACAAAACAATATTTTTTTTTCGCAAGGAGGAATAAAAGAAATAAAAGTAAAAACCTTGTTTTCTGTATTTTTATTTTGGCTGGATTTTACTATGCTACTTAAATAAATACACGATGATGATATTTATTCAAGAATGGCAATAAAAACGAAGATGAGAGTAATTTTTTTTATTTTTTAGAGAGAGGAAAGACCGGTTTCAATAAAATCCTATGAAAGTCTTGAAGAAAAATTGCTGTGGTGGTTTCGTTGCATGTTCGATCGTGTCATCATCATCTCCTCTGCAGCTATACATAGTGCTTTCATCACCATCTGCAGATTTTATTTACATTGAGCTATGTTATACAAAGATGAATTGAATTTTCTTTTAGATTCCATTTCAAACTTTGAAAGGGAAATGAAAAATAAGTTGCACTGAATGGGACAATTTTCCCCCTTTCATTTCATTCCCATTCCGTTTCTCAATTCAATTTCTTCTGATCAAGCTCATTTGTCTTCCCTTCGTTTTATAAAATATGTTTTATAGGTGATAGATAACTATGCAAATAAATTATAAATGATCAGATGAAAGTGTTTGCTAAAGAAATTTTATCTCGATGATGATCTGATCGAAGGAGAGGTGAACCCGTATGATAAAAAAATGTTTTTTATTGTCTGATTGTGATTCGATTCTGATACACAAGTTTATGTTGTCGTAAAATCAGATAAAAACATGAGCCATTTAACCGTGAGCTTTATAAAACTTTTTTATAAAAGAGTTGGATTGTGAGAAAGACACAGAGAAGGACAATGGAACACCAAGGAAGACTGGCATAAAAAAGGTAATTTCATAATTTATTGGGGATGATCTTATTCCTTGTCAATTTCGAGTTTAAAGGTTTTTATGTGAAGAATTGAATCCTATCATACAAAAAGGATGATCTCTGGCTTGGTTTGTAATGAAAATTCCTTCAGAAGAAGATCAGAGAAAACACGATGGACAAGCGTCTTGTGTGATCCTCACGCAAGAAGGTTCTCAGTGAGGCAATAAAGTAGGATAAAACTTGTTATTAAATGGTGTACGATGTTGATGGTGGCAGTGGTGAAGCTGAAGTTGTTGTTGATGGTGAAAATGAGTCCAATAGTGAGATAGATTCCTAGTTTTCGGGTAACAATTACATCAGATGGTAGCTGGAACTGGGCAAAGCAACTCAGGTAATGTGTAAATATAATGAAATGGAACAAGTTCAGTTCAGATCAAATCATAATCATGAACCTTTACTGGAATAATATATCAGAGCAACATCATAAAGCTCTCAAACTGTCGGCTTCTGTCTCAACACATTCGTTTTTATCCTGTGGAGCAAGATGAAACATAGGAAAATGCTTTGAATGTGAATTGAAATGCAAAATTTATTGCACATTTTCAATTCTGTAAGCATCCATATCTCTGTACAATTTAAATAAAAATAAAAACGTATTTATTTCAAGCGCAAAATTTTTACATTGTTTACTTTCGTTTTTTAGTTTTATCCTTTGACTTTGACTTCAAGACATTGACATTAAGAAATTTATAAATAGTGTACAAATAGGGATACGCAAGAGCTACACAAATTACCCAACTTAATTTTACGAACAGGGTTATGTATACGGCAGAAATTGCAACTACTCCGCTAATCTTATGACCCCACTTCAAGGGTCCCGAGGGGAGAAAGCTGACACTTTTGCGATATACCACGAGATTGCCCCCGAAGGTCTGGATAACGAGTAGTATAATCGTGATAATACCGGCGATGGCATGATACGTAACGAAATGAGGCTTTCTTTCGTTTTCCTTGTCATTGTAACATGCAAGGAAGCCGAATAAAACCAACATGGTTGCTGTCCCATTTAGGGCCCAATGAACATTGACTCGGAGGGAAGGCCTAGGTGTTCGAAATGAGAGGATTCCTTCCGTCCATAGTAATACCTGCATGTAATAAAGTTTTCAGGGGACTAATTTTAAAAATAAATAACGAATAATAAATTATTTGGCGGTTCTTGAAAGAAACGAATTTATTTTTTGCTGTAAAAAATCTTACTGCAAGGACGCTACAGAATGGATGCCACGAAAATAAGGAGCTACCCGGTTTCACATTCACTGTTATTAAAATTGTGAACACTATCAAAATAGCGTGAGCTACTAAATCCTTCCAAATTTTAAGGATATTCCCGATATTCCACATTTTTAAATAAGTTTGGCTATAAAATTATCTGCTCTGCTGTGTACTCGATACCTACGAACCAGTATTTTGATCCACTGACCAGTGTTATTGCAGAAGAGACAGAATAATTGTGGGCAACACAATGCTTTGCCGTTTTCGTGCTGTCTGGCCACAGCATAGTTAAAGGTAAACATAAAATTTCGTCGAAGGCCACTTGATAAAGATTTATCATTGGACGCGTCTGCTGAACCCGATAATTTTGGACATGGCATATTTGGACATTTACGTAATTTGGGCCTACTAGACTAAAGGCTGACCAACATGATTATCATTATTACGATTGTACTCCATGATTTTTATTTTAATATTTGCACAGACGCGAGAATTGTTGACTTTTCTCCTGTTTGAGAAATGGGACAAGTCAAACAGTCAATTTTGGTACTCGTCAATACTGCGCTGACTTTTGTAAAAAATGTATCGTTGATCATCGAAAATGACAAAACTTCAGTATGTGACCCCGGTGGGCATGTTAAATGAGCAACAATTATTTTAGTGATTACAAATCCAACCTTATTTACATCATCATCCTCCAAAGTTAAAGGTGGGAATGTGTAAGTCGAAAATAAAACAAAAGATGAGTTGTGATTTTTTTTTCTTTCTAAAAATTTTATTCACATGAATTTAGCAGCTTTATAATAATCGATGATTTTAAAAATGTAAGTATTTTATACACTGTAAATACATAACAAAATCTACAAAATTAAAATATTCAATTTGTTTTTATTTATTTTGGAAACATTACTTATTTATAACATAAAACATCGCTACTTATCGAAAACATCGTCCAAAACAATAAAATCTCGTACATAACAAAACCGACGTAAGAAACTATAAAATCAACTAGCTATTGCTAATTTGTAAAACCAACGCAAATATTGCTAAAACTGTAGTAGTACTTCATTATATTTGTATTATTAAAATATTTCAAGATCTAAAGATGTGTATAACCAGATCAGCTATCATTAGTATGTATATAATATAAATAGAAGCAAACATTTCCGAAGTCTTCGTAATCAAGGTGCTCCTTTTAGTAAAACTATCTGGATTCTTAATTGTTCCATCTTAAGTTATTTGCTTGTACCGAGCTAAGCTTTCTGATAAGTACTTTACTTTAGTTACCTTCTTAAAACACTACGTTCGATTAGTTTTCTTCGTTTAAGAAATGAGATATGCAAATGGAAGAAATTCGGGATCGACTTCTGATATGCAGCATGATTTTTTTTCAGCAATTTCATGCAAAGTAACAGGCTTATAGCTGTACGTACTGACGATGAGAAAATATTTCCTATAAAAATGAGAGCAACATTTGATTCTACTTAAAAGTATTCTAAATTCTACACCCTAATCGGCTTATCAAATGTTACCACATCTAAATATTTATTCTGCACAAATGGAAACAAAGCCGCTTATACAGTTAGCTTTTTAACGCGAGATCCTTTTATAAGAATTTGTAAAGTACAATTCAATGGTTTAAACTGCTAAATAGTTTTATACAACATGTTATAAGCATAATAACATTAGATTCGTTACAAAATCTGGAACCTTATCATCTCTTCCACTGTTTTGCTCCATCCTGTCAAAATATTTTTTTATGTTAAAAACCCGCTTCACTTACATATTGATATTCATTATCCAAACATAGAGTTAATAAAATGAATCCCATTCGACAAATCTCAAAAATAGCATATAAGATGATCTTCCTTGAATCATGAAAAAGGTGACATTACATATAAATATAGCATTGATAGAAACTTTTGGTTCTAATTAACAGTAAGTACAATACATTATGTTTATAATATGACACCTCAACTCCTCCTAAGCAAAGAACGTGTAAACATATAAGTACTGTAAACTGTAAACATTATTATAGCTAGATATGATACAAAAAACGAGATAAATTATAAATAGATTTGTATATTATGTACATCAAAAAATAAAAAACTTAAATTAAAACATTATTTTTATTCAAAGTTAGTATTAAACATGTTTAAATCCTCGAAGGGAGCTGTCGCAGTGTGGTGATCAAGCATCTGCAACATGTCCTGCAATTCACCAGGGGCTTGAGGATGGGGATGAGGATGTCCAGTGGGACCGGCGGCAGTTCCCACGGTAGGATTGGGAGCGGTTGTTGGTGTTCCATCAGCACCGGCAGCAGCATTCTGCCATTGCCACATTCCTACAAGATAAAAGAATTCCACCATAAATTGTTACATGGTCACAAGAAAACATCTGGAGCAATAGAAATTTCATTTACTTAAGAATGTAGTACCTTGCGCCGAGGTAGGTGGTGGTGGATGGTAGGAGTTCCCTTGAGATTGTGGCGGCACAACGTTCCCTGCAGCCCTTGCAGATCCTCCACTAAGTTGAGTGTAAGTGGGGCCACTGGGTGACCTCGAAGGACTGATCTGATTGTATTGCTGGTAACCTTCCGAGCCCGACTAGAGAAAAGAAAAACAAATCATTTATAAAAATTAAATTTTGATTTTAACATTTGAGTTAAATCATAAATCAGTAATGATTTATATCATATTCTACATATTCATAATCGGCAAAGTTCATCCATGTGTTCTTTAATAATTAACGTGACTTATCTTTCAAAACTATGCCGTTCTATCATTTTAAATTCATTATTTTTTTTTGACTATACGCACACAATCTCTCTGTGTATGCCAGTCGAGTCAACTCCCTCATTTAAAAAAAATATTGTTTTAAAATATCCTCCCTACGTGCCTAATGCGTTTTACAATGCTCATAACCACATCGTAACTCTCAAACCTTTTAACACAAAACCCAAATTTATGAAGCGAGTCCTTAAACCATCGAGAAGGACATTAAAACAGTATGGAATTGAGATAAACTATATACCCACGTACGCTTACAACAAAGACATGACAATTAATCCTTTCGCAAATACTTTGACATGTTATGAAAACGCGAAAAAAACAACGTAATTCCGTTGAAAAATGTTTGACCATAAAAGCGTATTTTTCATCTCTGTTATCACCAGCGTGTCATGGGCCTTTCTATTGCATTGCTTTGGGAAATAGACTTTACAAAACTACATAAACATATTACACCAGAGTGAGTGTAAAATTGTAAAAAATTGTAAACAGTCTTTATGAAGACTTCAGCCGTACATCATAAATCACAACCGCCTCTCCATTGTAAAACAGAGCTGCATGCTTAATGAGCCATAAAAGAGGTTTTAAAGACACGAGTTTTCCCCTACAAGTTTTTTACGAGTTTAAAGATTTCATCATGAAAATTGGGAATGATGACGCTGGTCGGTCGCCCGTTGTGACTGTTAAATATCTGAATATATCTTTCTGCAGAGAATTATCTTGTAGAAAAAAACAAGAGAGAAAAATTTTGAAAAAGAAAGAAAAACTACATTCTATAAAGACCGATGTCAAAGCTCGTTTTAAAGAGAATGAGCTGCAATTACCAGAGAAGAAAACTCGGATTTTTGGCAGTTGTTTTTGTGGCTTTATAGCCGAAATTTTGTAGATTCTTAGAAGAACCATTCCATTCCATGCCATACTATAAGGGGTGAATGAGAGAAAAGAAACTTGGGTAATTACTTGTCTAATGTGCTGTTGAGATGCTTGCTGGCTCCAGGCTACCTGTCCCGGCGTAGGGCTTGTGTTTGCTTTGGTAGTAATCCTGTTGAGAACGCTTCCTGGAGACTCCGTTGAGCCGGTTGCATTGGAGGCTGGTTGAGCTGGGGAATTATAGCTGATTGGGGAGCTACTCTGGCCTTCGTAATTGCTGTAGCTGCTTGCACTACCTGCTCGTGTACCTAATTTTGGAGAAAAAATATACGTTTTAAACTTCATTCTAAAGATGCAGTTTTATTTCAACATGGATGAAATAATTTTTCATGACATTTTCCTTACTTTGTATATGGGAGGAGACCATGTGTGATGAATACATGGCATCTCTTGGTGAGCGTTGCATGGAGTAGTCCAAACCAGGCTGAGCGCCGAATGTTTGTGCAACACCGTGATCGCCCGGATTGTTGTTGTCTGCTGAGCCATCGTGGGAATGTTGAAGTGATCTATAAAATTCATTTTAATTAATTTCATCTCAAAACATTTCTAATCATAAAAGCCACAGCCTCTCAACTAACATACTTTATTTCTCCAGAGTGCACCATAAAACGAAATAATAAATGCCGAAAGAGGAAATCTGGTAAATGTTATCGGAGCATGATCCTTTCCAGATGTCACCCATTTAATGGGAAAATGTTAGCAGTAGTGTAGTGCACTGCTCTCCTATTGAAAAGGTGATACTTTGATCATTTATTTGTCAGTCCTGTTTAAACCAAAATATTATTATCTACCAAAATAAAAGAGATAAAATCTGCTTTAGATTTTGTCGCTATATTTCCTCATCTTACTATTTTACGACTTGGGTAATAAAAATGATAAGGAATGCAAACAGTATTTCATTCTAGACTGTCACGCACCCTAAATACCAGTCTAGTTTCTAGAATCTTTACAAACTGTGACATTCATTTGAATTACTGTTGGTGTCTGTTAAAAAATTTAATGCTGGAAAAAACACAGACTATTTATATCCATTGCATTGGTACATTTTCATATGCTAATTTCAAGGTTCTCTCAGTACAATGCGTGAACTAAAAAACACAAAATTTTATTCCCTCTTTTTCCTCTCGTTGTAGACGGTTTTACTACTGCCTTGCACGTCAACGGCAGGAAATGAACCTATCCGTAATAAGATTAACTCCCCAAAAATTAAATGCAAATCGAGTCTTCAGTCTTGGGTGCGTTAAAAACGTAATTAATGACAGTGTACTGTAAACAAAGAGTGAATATATACTTTCTCCTTCACTGAATTTTTTTTTCTCTGGGATAGCTAACATGCAACTTCCTCTGGAACTGTCAAAATATGTTCGTCAAAATATAATTGAAAGTTTCTTGAATTTTTAATTTAATTAATTGAATATCCTTTTCCTTCTTACTGGACTCTGTACTGGACCGTCATAATAATATTGTATCTGACCAGGTTAAATGTTACCTTCTTGAATTAAAAAAAAATCAAGCAAAAAAATAAGCATATCATATAATTTCACATACTTGGCAGATGTGTTGGTGCAGACGATGTACTCCACTTCGTCCGTGTACGGGTTGAGGAAGGCGAAGGCGGATGTTCGAAGCCAGACCCATTCTCGATTTTTACCCCGACACCGATACATTACCGACATCACCTGTCCCTTCAATTTCAGAACTGCAATCAAGCAAAAACACATCAAAATATAAATATATCATGTTCTAAGAACTTTCTGAGCAAGAAACGGGAGAGAAAAATCCATTCCCTCCATAATTCTAATCATCATCATCATCACCCACTACCATCCACCTCAACATAATTATTATTACTCGCCTCTTCCATTATTTTTTCCCTTTCTATTGTTTTTTTTTATAAAAAGCTCATCCATCAGGAACGAAACTCAAAAACAAGGACAAGCAAAATGCAAACTGAAAAGCTAAAACCAAGCCAAGCCACCGCACTGTTCTATCAGAAAAGAGTCAACGTCAACATATCATAAAAGCATTTTTATATTTTTTTATACATTTGCTAAGTATCTGACACGAATTTGAGGGAGATCACGCAACCTCAAAATCAACTCGCAGAAGAGAGTCCACCTTTAGATGTATGTATGGTACACCTTCATTATGCTCACCCGTTTAAAAAATATTATACCAAAACAGAAGAGAGGTAAAGTTAACCCTTTCCTTTCTTACATTTTTTTTATAAAAAAGACTTCTATTCTGCCCTCTCATCATCATCTACGTCCAATTTTTAATGCATGTGTTTCAAAAGTATCAACTTCACAAAATTATTTTTATTTATCAAATGTATCCATCTCACTCGAATAAAGTTCTTTTTTTCAGGAGGGATAAATGCTATAATGAGGTACATGCAAGTTGCCAACATAGCGTCTTTTGTTTGGGTCAACATAGGGGAGGCAATAATATTATTTCGTAACAATACTTCCAAATAGTACTCATTTAAAAATAAAATTATGATTTTTTACTCGGAAATCATTTTTATATTCATAGGTCAGAATAAGTCATAAGAG
>JAQIWX010000500.1:0-16345 GCA_034696785.1 Lepidocyrtus cyaneus | reverse complement strand
AAAAATCGTAAATGTCGGACATTTATGACGGACATTTAAGAGGACATGTCTGACATGACACTTATCAGCCAACCCTAGTTAGGCATGCTTTTGCTGTTCTCCGTCTGTCTGTTGCCCTTTTTTCATAACATGAAAGTTATCTGAACGAACAGTGCTGTTCAGTCAAGTCAGAGTGATGTGGATTGTCTACCCTTCCACTTCGGTTTGGAAAAAGGGCAGAAAGGTAAACTTTCCCACTGTCACTGTACTAAAGTTTGAGTATTGTACCCGATATCTATTTGTTCTGTGGGCAAACAAAATCTCGGACTTGACAGGCAGGCGTTGCTTGTGTTGTAAGTGAAGTGGAATATAGACAGAATCAAAACTGAAAGGATCGTGTTTTGGGCCAGTTTGTATTGGAGTGTTTCCTTTGCCTCTGGCTTCCATCATCACCAGCCGGAGAAAATTCCAAAGAGGTAGTTCAAATTAGTTGAGAGTTAATAAGTGTACAAACAATTATGTAATTTGTAAATAGTTTGTTTCATGTGGATGGGAAATATTTGCTGCCGAAATGGAATGCATTCATAGTTGCAGCGCAAAGTTGCATCTTCAATCGCAGAATATTTTTTTTACAAATGACAACACATTTCCGAAATCAAAAGTGGAGAAATTTAATTGGTTGTACAAACGTTGTAATTATTGAAAAATATGGATGTGGCAATAGTGTATAGTTGATAGTTAGGCTTTCAGGCAGCAATCTGTGAACTTTACACTCCATCTGCAATGACGTTAGTTAGAAGTTTTTACCATTGCTGTTTACAAATATATGAATATCAAGAATAATGTAGAAAAAGAAGTTTACAGATATCAGTCATCATAAAATTGATGAAAAGTAAAGATCAGAGAAGATCAGAGCAGCAAATATATAGTTAGTAAAGATTAAAAAAATTTGCATCTTGTGCATCTTCCAATATTTTCCAGCAATATTGATTTTTCCCCTACACGAAAAGAAGTCATTTTTTTGCTCGAGTAAACCTAATACAGTGGCATATTAAGCATAATTGGCGATTGGATATGATATGATTATGAATATGACGATATGCAAGTGGTTATACAGAATGTTTGGTATGGCAAACCGGCAATTTGTTGTGTGCATGTTATAATGCCTAACTCGTGCATGCTCTATGTTGATTTCATGTTTTTAAATTTAGACTTACTTACGATTAGGTACCTGGTATGAATGATGAAAATGTTAATGTTTTTTTTTATTATGTATTGCCTTAGGAAGCCCATAGACCAGATAAATCAAGCAGCATCATCATCCACAATTGACACCGTTCCACAATAATCTGGGGCAACCGTATACATACTTGGCATCCTGTCGTATGGGAAGGAAATCAGTGCTGTCCTTTTTACCATCGATGTCCCAGGGAGTAAAGCAGCTTTGAAATAGAGGCCGACCACATTTAAACACCATCAGCATGCTGGTTCTCAACCTGTTCGATAAACAGCCTATCCTAGTCCTAGGGAAACGGGCGTTTCGAACATGGCAACCTGTACGGAAATCTGCGAATCCGTTAAGAAAGGATACAAAAGCTGCCACTGCTGCGGCACCTGCGAAAGGGACGCCGTATAAAAATATTGCCATTGGTGTTCCGAAAGAGGTATGGCCAAAAGAAAGGAGGGTTTCGCTAACACCGCAGGTGACGGCCACGCTGGTGAAGAAGGGCTTCCAGGTTAGAGTGGAGAAGGGAGCAGGGGCCTTAGCCAATTTTCGGGATGCTGATTATCAAGCTAGCGGAGCGACACTGGTGGATAAAAATGCAGCTTATCAATCAGGTAAAAATTAAAAAGCCTTTTGATGATATAGATTAAAAAAAAATATTCCCTCTAAGAAGATAACACCTCTTTTAATGTATTCACATGCTTTTACTATTATTTTCCAGATATCGTTTTGAAGGTGAGGCAACCTGTGGAGCAGGAGGTCAACCTTTTTAGGAAAGATGGGACCCTTATTTCATTTATTTATCCTAATCAAAATAAAGCAATTCTGGATAAGCTAGCCCAGAAAAATTTAACAATTTTTGGTAAGCAAAACTTGTTAACTGAACTGTTAACCGGATCATATCAAGATGATTTTAGCATGTATATCGCAATAAGTAAATTGACGTGCATTTTTCTTTAAACAGCAATGGACTGCATACCAAGGATAAGCAGAGCTCAAGTATTTGATGCTCTTAGTTCGATGGCTAATATTGCGGGGTATAGAGCGGTGATTGAATCTGCAAATCATTTTGGCCGTTTCTTCACAGGTAGGCGCGCAGTTAAACGCGAATATTAACAGTAGGTTAAAAATATAAGTTTGCCTATATGTATGATAAATGATAAAAATGTTTTTCATACATGCTGCAGGGCAAATCACTGCTGCTGGAAAAGTGCCGCCAGCGAAAATATTAGTTATTGGAGGTGGCGTCGCAGGTTTAGCGGCTTGTGGACAAGCCAAAAACATGGGTGCCATTGTGAGAGCTTTTGATACAAGAGCGGCGGTTCAGGAACAGGTTGAATCTATGGGGGCTGAATTCTTGACAATCACTTTGAAAGAGGAGGGGGATGGAGTTGGAGGATATGCCAAGGAAATGTCACCGGAATTTATTCAAGCCGAACATGACCTGTTTGCCAAACAAGCTAAGGAAGTTGATATCATAATCAGTACAGCTCTGATCCCAGGTAAAATTTGAAGTATAAAAAGAATTTAGCAATGATGATGTCTGCAAAATCTAAATAAATTTTATTTATCACAGGAAAGAAAGCTCCAGTCTTGATTTTAAAGGAACATATTGAATCAATGAAGCCTGGATCAGTAGTAGTGGATTTGGCGGCAGAAGCTGGTGGTAATATTGAGGTTAGCCAATTTTTTCAAAGCAATATAGCATTGAAACATATTTGTAAGTTGACTAATTATCAACTTGATCTTTAAAAAATTTCTACTTTTATTTACACAGACGACTAGACCAGGCGAAATATACACGTACAAAGACGTCGTCCACATCGGTCTGACTGACTTTCCCTCAAGACTTCCAACCCAGAGTTCCACCCTGTACGCCAACAATATTTCCAAGTTCTTGTTGTCCATGGGAGATACGAAGGAAAACTTTTACATCAATTTGGAAGATGAGGTTGTCCGAGGTTCCATCATTCTTCAACAAGGCAAAATGCTGTATCCACCACCACCTCCGCCAGTATCCGCTGCACCTCCAAAACCCACTGTTGCAGAAGTAAAGAAAGAAGTCGCACCACGAAATTACTTCCAGGAAACCCTCAATAATTCCCTGGTGTATACTGGAGGTCTTGGATCCATTGTTGGATTAGGTTCCATTGCTCCAAATCACGCCTTTTCGACAATGACAACGACATTAGGACTGGCTGGCATTGTTGGTTACCATACTGTGTGGGGTGTTACACCGTCTCTTCATTCCCCTCTTATGTAAGTTGCAATTAAAATATAAATTTTCCTTAAACACGTTTTAATTTTCAAGCTAGAATGCAGGTAATTTAATTCTTTTGTACTTCCAGGTCTGTTACCAACGCCGTCTCAGGAATCACCGCTGTCGGCGGCCTTTTACTTATGGGTGGAGGCTACTATCCAACAAATACCGTACAAGTCCTTGCATCAACCGCCGCGTTCATTTCGTTTATTAACGTATTTGGGGGTTTTCTTGTAACGCAAAGGATGTTGGATATGTTCAAACGACCAACCGACCCTCCAGAACACAACTACTTGTACGGCATTCCAGCAAGTGCATTTATCGGAGGCTATATTTGGGCAGCATCTCAAGGATACCCAGAAATTCATCAAATGGCTTATCTCGGTTCGTCTCTCTGTTGTGTTGGAGCTCTTGCAGGCCTAAGCTCCCAAACCACTTCGCGATTAGGAAATACATTGGGAATGATTGGGGTGAGCAGTGGAATTGCGGCCACATTAGGAATGATGGCTCCCTCGAACGAAGTCCTTGCCCAAATGGCTGGTTGTCTCGTAGGTGGAGCAGCCATTGGTTCGACAATAGCGAAGAAAATTGAAATCACCGATCTTCCCCAACTTGTGGCAGCTTTCCATAGTTTAGTCGGTTTGGCGGCGGTACTAACCTGCGTTGCTACGTATATACACGACTTCCCTACTTTTGCAACTGATCCTGCCGCTAACGTGGTAAAGACTGCTCTCTTTTTAGGAACATACATCGGTGGAGTCACATTTAGGTAAGGAATTTCACATTGCAGAAAATTAGTATTATTTTCATGTTATGAGCAGTATTACAACATATTTTAATTTTTTTTCACAGTGGTTCACTGATTGCCTATGGGAAACTGCAAGGTGTACTGAATTCCGCCCCTCTGTTGCTCCCCGGAAGACACGTACTTAACGGAGCGATGTTGGCCGGAAATGTCGGAGCAATGGCATATTACTTTATTGATCCTTCCATGACCACTGGCCTAAGCATGTTGGGAACCACTGCAGCGCTTAGTACCGCCATGGGTGTCACGCTTACAGCAGCAATTGGCGGTGAGTCAGAAAAGTATATTTCATTTCATGGGTTTATTTTTGCAATTATGATACTTGATTCCCCGCGCGTTGTCGTTTGGTGAATCTGAGATTGTCAATGTTTACCTAGTGAATGTGCAGCAATTGATGCGCATTTCATTTGTCAGTTATAATAATTCCCTGTTTTGTGTTTGTTAATCTGTTTCAGGAGCGGACATGCCTGTGGTTATCACCGTGCTGAACAGTTACAGTGGATGGGCATTGTGTGCGGAAGGGTTCATGCTTAATAATAACCTTATGACCATTGTCGGAGCTCTGATTGGAAGTAGTGGTGGAATTCTGAGCTACATCATGTGTAAAGTGAGTATCACTTCATACAATAAAATATATGTATTTTGTTTTGAACAGTTTGTCTATTTTTCTGTCTTTAACTAATTGCTATTTGTTTTGCAGGCGATGAATCGATCTCTTGCCAATGTAATCCTAGGAGGTTACGGAATATCCGCCGGTCCAACCGCCAGTGTCACAGGGACTCACACGGAAGTCGACGTTGATGGATCCGCTCAAATGATCAAAGAAGCTAAGAACATTGTCATTACCCCTGGTTATGGAATGTGTGTAGCGAAAGCACAATATCCTATTGCAGAAATGGTCCAAACTTTAAGAGCCCAAGGAAAGAACGTCCGATTTGCCATTCACCCCGTCGCTGGTCGTATGCCTGGACAGCTCAACGTTCTTCTGGCAGAGGCAGGTGTTCCTTATGATATCGTACTGGAAATGGAAGAAATCAACGAAGATTTTACTGACACTGATCTTGTGTTAGTTATCGGAGCTAATGATACTGTCAATTGGTAAGACACTAATCTATATGAAATTGGTTACGTTTGCGTTATAATAAGCTGTGTTAGGTTGTGAAGTAAAATGTGAAATGAATGGATCTTCTTTTCAACTTTTAGTGCTGCGGAGGATGATCCCAATTCAATTATTGCTGGCATGCCCGTTCTAAGGGTATGGAAGGCCGGACAGGTAAAACAAATCAAACCGTTTCTTCAATTTTACTCACATAACTTTTTGTCAAAATCACCGTAAATTGACGAGAGTGGATTCCTCCACGTCCTCGTATGGTGGATGACAACTCCGACTCTGACATACCTAGTTTCTTTGGCTAATTGAAACTGTAAAATACATAACTCTAAATCCATTTCAGTACATTAATTTCTCTGTATGCATCTGTTTGTTTTCCAGGTAATCGTTATGAAACGATCCCTTGCCCAAGGCTATGCCGCCGTGGACAACCCACTTTTCTTTAAGAACAACACATCCATGTTATTAGGAGATGCCAAGAAGACGTGTGATGCCCTTTTAGCAAGAATTAAACAGGATTCCGACTCATAAAAATATATAACAAAAACAAATATTTAAATTATAAAATTGGATGATTATTAACTAAACATTGCCTGTTACCTACCTGAAAAATATATCAGATTAGGGTTATAGATTGGACTGTGTCTTTGTGATTTCCCATAAAATAGCATATACCTATTTAATTGTTTTGTTTCTTTTTGGTACTTTATTATGTTCTACGAAATTATGAAATAAATTTTAAAGATGACAAGAAAAAGATCCTGCAAATGGTTCGATATCGCTTTTTCTGTTTCATGTGATTTTATTTCTCAATATGTTTGCAATTATTTAATTAAACTACGATAGAATCATTATAATGCATATAACACCTTAAATATGGATATTCTTACAGCAATATAACGCTGTTTTTATACTATACTTCTGCATGTATTATATACATAGGTATATTCAAACTGTTTTTAAATAGGTTGTACACACGCTAGTGTTTAAATGCATCATACATTAAGGTATTTTTATACACTCTAGAATAAAATTATCATATTTTTGACGCATATTTTGCATTTTTCCTGCTTAAGGAGGGGGATATCTGAACCCTCCCCTGAGCAACTTGATTGGTTCCTCCCAGTGAAAAAGTAAAAAATTGCTTTCATCCCGCTAGATGCATTGTCTCCAACGTAAACGTATCTCCATTCAGAAAACATTTACTCGGCTAGACCCTTGCCCCTATCAAAAAGGATGATGAGCTCAATCCAAGTTCATTCCGAATTTGTAATATCCTGTCTTCTTTTCATGAACTCATCACACTTTTCAAAAATTTGGGTCTTGACCAAAGAAAGCATCTCTGGCTGAAAGCAACCGAGCCCCATACCTTTTCCAGGAAGAGTTTTTAATTGTCCGTTACAAACGCCAGAGTTATCATCAGCATCATACTTTTCGATAACCCGGTTCTTTTTTCTCCCTCGTCACAAACCCAAAGTATATCTTTCCAAGAAGATTTATTGTTTTCCTCTGTGGGGAAAGACATACGTTGAGCTTCATTGCGAAAATAATACTTGACAATTCCATTATATGACTTTTGTAAGGGACACCCAAGTTGCATCACGGGAAGTTATCAAGATTTTTTTCATCTCTTAACATAATATCTGAGACTAGACATACAGTACTCAAGGGTGATTAATTGAAGATTGTTGTACATAACCATAATTAATTAATATAAAGCCATGATGTATATTATACATATAACCGTGAGAGTAGTTTTGTTTTGTTTAAAAATTAAAACATTATGTTTTTGTTCTTCCTTCCCATATTAACAGTTTTGTTTTTGGTTCGTTGATCAAGAATATAATGTACGGATGATGGATATTATTTATATAATAATAGAATAAAGTTTCTTACTTTCTTTCTTTCATTGGAGGACATATTGACATATTTTTAGATGTAAGAAAAAACTTTCTCCACTTTCACCCTTATTTCTTGTTTTGTATATAACAGTGAGACATAATATTATATAGCACAATTATATAATAATACTCGCCGAGGAAGGACAATAATACATGAATAATGGGTAGGTAGTAATATAGTTTTCTCCTTTCTTTTAAAAGTCTACACAAAAAGGCTTATATGACTTTTCCTCTATATCATTTTTTCCGTTGTACGTGTCATCAGTTGAATGAACTGGTTTTGTTTGTAAAACGATATATGTTTCTGTACATATTATTATGTAATAATAATATTTTTTCACACAGTCAACCTAAATTATACACATGGTTTTTCTATCATGTAGTAAAATGTAATAATACAGTTCTTAAGTAAGGTATTGTTAGTAATTAATAATAATTTACAATATATAATTTCGCTCCTGCACGCTACGATAATAATATGTATAAGATTCGAGCAATTATAAGATGCAATTATAAATACAACGCTGTAAATCCTTTTGGTTAAAATTGGCGATTAAAAGGGAGAGCCTTCGAAGCTAACTAATTACTCTCTACATTACTAATACACGTAATAAAATTCTGCTGATAAAATGTCGGACATTTACAAGATCGTTCACTAGTCTAAAGGAAATTAAAGTTTGATTATCATATCGTGATTAAATATTTCGCTTCATGATTTTCGTTAAAATTGGATGATTTGATCTTTTATTAACCGGTATGATTTTTCCAACTAATTGGGAGAGGGGAGGAGGAACTGAAAATGTGATTTTTTTCTTGTATACTCATCTCACTTTTCAATGACATATATTTTTAAGTTAAAAAGATGGAGCTTTCATAGTTAGCAAAAAGTTGGTAATAATTTATAACACTGTTTTGTATGTAAATAGTAAGATTATTATGATCATAATAATAGTTAATCATATAACACGTTCCTTTATAATTAATGAATACATTTTATATTTCCTTTGCATATTAGAGAGCACATGCTAGAGAACTGGAACAAGCAAAGATTATAAATTGTTTGCCCACTGTTGCTGTGTTTGGAGTTTATCTTCTTGTTTAGAGTGCGGATAGTTAGTGCATCTAGACATTTAGTTTAGTTAATTAAATTAGTTAATATAGCTTATTGGTAATTATATGATTTTGTGGTTCATTATTTTTTTGTTAGCATTTGTTCCGTAAAAGTTTCCAAACTGAATAATATAAAGTTAAGTATAAATATGACCACAATTTTAGACTAGAAAGACGTGTTGCTGTAATGTAAATTATACACAAACCTGTATTGGATGACTAGTAAAAATGATTGACGCTTGATTAGGTAATTTTAGCTCCCCCAGACATAAATACAATAAATTACTTCGGATCTGTTTTCCTGATTTGCTTGTACGTACATTTACTCCTATCATCCAACAAACACTTTCAACAACAATGACTTTTAAATGGTAAGAACTGTTCTGTTAAAAAACTAAAATTAGAAACCAGCGGCGGGATACATATTTTTTTTTAATTTAAGCAACCAGTTATTTCTGTAGAGGTTTTCAAAAAGAGTTTCGTTTTGTTCTGTTTGGCAAAGATTTTGTTCTCAATGAAGCAGTATCCATATTCATAACCTGTACAATGTGTATGTTAAAAATAGATAATATCGCTAATGTGCAAAAAAGTTGCTTTTTATTTCCAATTTCAATCGCATACCTACGCATCATCATGATACTTGTACGGCAAAATGACATAGTTTTTCTTTCACAGAGAAAAAGGAAAAGTTTCTAAAAAAATAAGAATTGTTCAGGTTCATATTTTTTTGCTGAGTTTCATTCAGTTCATTTTAGCTTAGCATCAGCAGGGTTTCTCACTCTTAATCCTTTTATAATTCATTTCTCACATACGTGTATACAAACTGCAAATTGTTTTACTTTCCTTTGTTTTCCCTCGAAACAAACTCACTTCCTCTCTCCGCAACAGCTCCGTAATAATGACTATAGAAAAATTCTTAGAAAGGTATTCTACTTGTTACGTATTTGGTATAATAAAGTCTAGAGTCTATCATAGTAATGGATGCACCTATATGCACGCAGTTTTTTTTACAGTATAATATAGTTTTTCTCCATCTGCATAGGTAAATATGTACTGTACTTGTTTTATAAGATACTTATGAATCGTTTTTTTACAAATAATTTAAATACATATGATGTAACGTATAATTGACTATTATGCGTTACACGGGTTGGCTTTTGATTTTTTTCAGCAATTGAACTGCTGCACCAAAGGAAATTCACGATGAATTTTACAGTATCGGATTCTACCGAAATAAAAACGATAAAGTCAATAGAATTATAAATGTACATAATATGTATAATTTATAATAAGAAGAATAAAAAACATTTTGTTTTGCGGATTAGTGATAGGCTTTAAAAAATGAGAACGGTTTTGTCAGCAAGAATAAGCATCCATATAACACCACATATGTTTTCATATTGGGTGTGAAATTTTTCTTGATTTTGCTGATTTTCAAAAGAAGAATTTTATCAAAAACCCTTCTTCATTTTTGCACAGCTTTGCAAAATAAAATTCTCGTAAAAATTAATGGAAATGCTTCGAATTTTCTCCAAAAGAGAAAGCGGAACTTTCTCCAGTTTTCTCCAACTGTCTCTCTCTCCCCAAAATTTTGGATAATGAGTGGCATGAGCGATACATAAAAACCTATGAGAGGTGTGAGTGAAAAAGGGCTTTCTTTGGAGATTATTTTTTTTTATCCATTACCAGTGTGATTAGTTTGATTAGACATTGTACAAGTCTAGAATACGTTACTGTTATAGGTTATTAATGTATATATGATTATTACATAATAATAAGAATATATATACCTACGTATATATGTTTTATAAGATAAATATCATCCTCATATTAATATTAATACTGATATTACTTCAGTTACTTTCAACAGCAGATGAAAAGTGTTTTTTTTTGTTTCGGTTTCGTGTTTACTGTAACCGGATTCCAGTACGGAGCATATACACAGTATATACGTAAGGTCATACCATGCCACTGATAAATAGATTTTTTTCAGGTTATTTAGAAGGTATACAGTGAAAGTTATACATTGTTTATAGTAGAATTTGTTATTACAGGAACAGGTGGTGAAAGTGATACAAATTTACACATTATATCCTTTTTTGTTCTCCGATAGAGCTTATGCCTGAAGTGCATTTTTTAATTTAATTAAAGAGGAAATCAACGCTTTTGAAGTCTAATGTTTTTGTTAGAAGTATTATTGCAAGAAGCAGTTAGGTCAACAATGATCAACTAATAATTAATACGTAACGGATTTGTTTGCTTTGGCAAAAACACGACAGATGGACAGTTTTTGTTTATACATTGATGACAGTCAAATAAGAGCATCTCTTGTTTTGTGCGGAGTTACTTTATTATAATATCTTTGCTGCTGTTGCTGCTGTTGTTGTGCGTTAAAAAATTCATTGAATTCATAAAATGGAACAATAAATTTTCTATCCGTTGTTTGTTGCGCATTTTTTGTGCAGTTTAAGTCATGGTTCAAGTTGAAAGTACGACTGTGTTATCTGCGCAGAGAGGCTAGCTTACAAAAGAGAAAGTTTTGCGGAGAAATGGCAGAACAAGTGAAAATAGAAATCATAAAGCCTTGAGTCTAACCAAATAAGTAGGTAAGTAGTCTCATTTCTGCATGGAAATCAAAATAGTAACGTAACGTTGTATCTAGATCATTTGTAGCATGTTATTTGATATAACACACAGGCAAAAATTGGCATATGTATTACTACAGACTACACTTGTAAAATGTCTTGCTAGGAAAACATGAGAAACGACAGGCTCAAGAGATACACTATTTGTTTTTGTATTTAGTTAGTTGGTATGCACCTTAAACTACCGAAGACTTATCAATGATGATGATATAGTTTTTTTCGTAAGGATTGGAATGACTTTGTTGGAACAAAGAGTACGGTGCTCAGCACACAGAGTTATAATTCATAATATGCTTAGCAGTGTTTTTAGTACTAAATAGATAGAGTAGCGCTTACAAATTATATCTGTAGGTAAAATGCATATACTTTTTTATAGTTCATTCGTAATCAGACATTCTCTGTTTTTAAATGATTCATTCACGCAATCATTGTTATATACGCACGTTTCGAATAAAACCTTTTTTCCTCATATTTTTTTTTGGCAACATGAAAATACTAATTAGGTTGTTAAACACTTTTTTTAAATATGTATTGCAATTGCAGTTCTTTTAATATTGGAAAGAAAGTCATTGACTGTAGAACGAGTATATATACTCCTTTCCCTCGTTACTTGCTTTTTCAAGATAAAAAGCCAACAAAAATAAGATGTTTAAAACCTGGTTTTCTTTCAAAAAATAAATTCTGTATTAAAATATCGGTGAACATAATTATAATATATAACTTTATCCGCGTTGATGTCCGATTTTATACATATAATAATAAAATAAGCTCTAAAATAATATTACTGAACGAATTCGGAATTATGAGACCAAACGAAGATTGAACAGGACAAACTAGTTCGAAAAAAAGTTTCCCTTCTCGACTAGTTGTTTTCTATAAAGCGGAATGAAAAGTGCAGAACGTATAAGCTGTATACTTAACTTAAGTGTAATGATAATAATACTTGTTTAAAAACGATGAGACTAAACGTTTACCGCAGGTAGAGAGATACTCTGTTACATATTTAACGCTATTATTGGCATGAATTTGTTAAGTGAAGATTTTTGTCACGTCGCACTTCCGGTGTGACAGTTTATGTCTGTTGGAAACCTTTTTTGTTTTTGTTTTACCTCATATGCATAGATCAAAGTATTTTTCATGCAAAAAAATCTATGCTGACTCTGATTACTTATTTTTTTTTATGTGCAGATGTAGTAAAATGATGGAATGCTACTTTGAAGGATTGAAATTATGTGCCTCATGTACCCTTGTTTTGCAAACCTGCCTGCTATCTCGAACTTGTGTGGAATATCGTAGGCATCCTATGATAAGATTGTTAAGAGTGGTTGGGGAATAACTTTTAAAAAAATGGCTTCAGTACTGGGGGTCGTCGAAAGGTTAGTGTGCTGGAGTTTTTATAATTAATCATCAACACCTGAGTGTTGATGCTGTTGCGAAGAACCGGATGGTGGGGTGGGGGATGGACAGGTAGCAAGTGGTGACATGACAGCTTCAGTGTTCCTCCGCTTGATCTTCGTCTTCTTCAGCATGGTAGCCTGAAGGAGAAAGTATAAAAACGACATGGTTTTATTTTAGTAGGTATGTTCATTTCATGAGCGAAACTTGAAGAACAGTCAAGTACAAAATGGTACATAGATAGGAGGACATTACCTTCAGAGCGGATTTCAATACTACAACATCCCCCGGACTCTGAATCCAAGGTTCGCCATCAACCTGAACGGGGAGATCAGTATTCAGACGGATTTTTATGTGACCACCCTGGGCAATACGGGTTGCTGAACGAAGTCCTGATTGGATTTGGCCTAGATGAACGACTCCCGTCACGCCGACAACCTCCAACATACCGTCCCAATGATTTGGTTTCGAGAATTGGTCTTCTCGTTCTGCGCCCCATGGAGTGGCACCGGATCCCCAACTGTAAAGAAAGCACAAAATATACTCGTATTAGATTATATACCAACACAGCTTAATGTTCACTTTATTTACAGTACTTAATTTTAGCCTATAATATTAGGCAGTTGAAAAAAAGTATTTCACAGAAAAAGTTTTCCAGTTTACCTTAAAATATTCAGGATAATTATTCCTTCTACAGGTGGCAACTCAATATGTTTCCCATCTACCTCTAGCCTAATCTCCTTGTGAAGATCTTTGCACATTTTTCTCGAGACCATTTTCCGCAGACCCATCTTCACGTAGACACCCTTATTCCTGATTCTGGAAGTAAACTTGTTGGGATTCTCTTCTCTAGATTTAAATTTTAAAAAAATTGGGTATTAGCATAACATTAAAATGACAAGAACGATGTTACTTTTCTTGAGCGTAATTAATTACTATTTATACGTAATTACCTAGCGTTGTGAAAGTCTAAACAGAGATCTGCGTCGATTCCAATTCCAAAATAGTTATTCATCACATAAATAGCAGTATTATCCTCACTCTGAGAGCTAGCCCCCACTTGGACTAAACATTACGAAATTACAAGAAACACGTTTATTAATCATCATATAGTCCGACATTAAAATTGGCATATGATTGATAGGATTGAGTAAAATATATTTACGCGCTTACGAGTAAACTTACGCGCTTGATTGACGGGCATCTTGTCTTCCGCCTTTTCGTCCGGGTGAAACACAACAGTCCATCGATCCAGCCTGATCTCCTCCGCATCAATGACATCTTTCAGAAGGGTCATCACATCTTCCTCCCCGGTGTAGCCTGGTCCCCATCTCAGAACTCTTGCAAGATCATTCCCTGTCCCCAGGGGCACAATGGCACAAGGGGGAGATGAGCACTCGGAATCCTGTCCAACATTATCCAAGCACTGCAGTACCCATCCGATTGTCCCATCTCCTCCACAAACTAGTATACGATAATTGTTGACGTGCCGGAAGACATAGAGACCGGGGAGAGGTCCGCCATGATCCAAATCAAAAACTTGATACGGGTTGAGGAGCTTCCTGAAGGAAGCGATCAATTCCAAACCTTGGCACCCTCCAGACTTAACATTGACAAAGACAAGAAGTGGGGTCACTCCCGCAGGTATCATGTGGGGAGCAACGGCTGGGAGCATTTGTACAAGAAGGGTCTTCTCTTCATGAATTGAATTTTGCAGCTTGGAAAACGCCTGCACAGCAAGATCCGCATCCTCGTAGGTTATTACTAAGCTTCCGTACTCGTAGTAGATTGGACCAATTGTAGTGAATTTACATTCCCGACCGAGGTACTCTATCAGGCAGTTCTCATACTGCCGTTGATTCAGGTTTGGGGTTAGATTGCCAACATAAATTGCCACCGTCGTGCCATGAGGATCCTCCGTACCTTGCATGTGGAATCTTATATGCTCCATCTGCCGAACGGAGTCCTTCGCATGCACTTTTAACATCTTCCATGGTCTATCATCCAGTTCAAGAACGATTTCCTTAACTCCGCCTACATCCGACGCACACACATTTAATAATATTTTGTTTATTATTATGCAATAGATATTGTTTGTTATGCAAATCCTCACTTAAGCTACATACAAGAGTTTACTCCGAAAACGTGCATGCTTTAGTATATTTTTGGGGATGATGTTATTACCTCTTTCAATTACTACTTTTAGCAGCCGATAAGAAGACTTTGTTTCTGGATCAAGGCCAAACTGATCTAACGCTGCTGCAATCAGTTCACCAACTGTTGTTTCGTCCGTTATGTGCACAGTGGCTAAACTTTGGGCAGTTTTAAGTCGTCCAGCGAATACTTGTACGTCTCCGGAGCGTGCCTCATTCTCCCTGTTTGGTTTCAAGATTTTTTTTATGACATGACATTAGTGTGATCCTCGTAAGAGGATTTATAAACCAGGATATTAGTATCCGTATATTTACATAGTTTTTTCTCTCTCCCTTTTCATTCTAAAAATACCTGAATCTAATAAAAACGGAAGGACGACGTCCCTCCCTCCTCTTCAGATGCATGATAGGAGTAGGGTCTTCAAGAGGGATTTCTCCATCCGCCGGATCGTTTGCCGCATCACTCAAAAAATAATTTTCTACTGGTTTTGTTATATGAAATGCTTTCAGCGCTGCAGTAAGGATTTGATCTACGGAGGCTGTTCTTGCGATCCTAATTTGCTGATACTGTCGAGAATGTAAACCTTGATTGCCATCGTACACCTTGATTGCTTCCTCATCTTTGTCTTTATCCTTGTCATGACTTTTACCAGAAGGGGTTGGTGTTGAGTCTGACTCAGAGTCACCTCTTGTTGGTCTACTGGATTCACCCCTTTCCCCGCTGCTGAAGTCGTCTGAGGGGCTCGGTGCTAGTCAAAACAAACAAATCCGGGTTTTTGCATTCATGCTTTCAAAATAAATAAAAAACTTCTTCCTTTTTACATACATATTATGTAAATACTTAGGGGAAACGGAAGTGGTTGGGATTGGGGAAAGCGTAGTCATCATCATCATCTTGCATGCATGATATATTATCATCAAAGCTATAAAATCTTATTAAGTCTGTCTGAACTTCCAAAATAAAATTTTGCTTTCGCAGCTTCTAATGTTTTTACAGCATTAACAAAATATTGATCATGATCATCATCTTACTTAATAGTGCAACTATGTTTTTTTAAACTAATATTTCTTACCGCTCGACCGAAAAAGATTTGGAAACACAAGAAGCTTCTTCTTTCTTCGGCAACATAATTCAAACCTTCGGAATGACGTACATTCTATAAAGCGTGCAAACAAATCATAAGAGTTATGACGTACTGTAAGCAAACAAAAAAGTACAAGGCACAGTGAGTGAGTGAAAGAGAGTGAGAGATAGAAGAAAAAAATCTTGCAAATACCAGTACACTATATACATATATCACACTAGTACTATTATAGGCTTATAATAAAGTCTAGTTCCCTCATAGTAAAAAAAACGTCTGATAGTAGTACAGACTTCACATCTTCTTTTTTTCTCGACATATTTTCTCCGTATTTTTAGACCATTCTCCTCTTAGAATAGCCGACACGTCTGAAAACTGTTCATGTTTCTCCTTTTATATCCCCTATAATAATCCTATAATAACCTTGATTCCTTAGCTGAACAAAGTGAGAGCAAACGCTATTACTTTTCTACAAACTACTATTACTACCAAATGTATATATACATACTATTATGGAGGCTACAACATCGTGAAAGTAAGCATGGAACAGTGAAAAAAAAGTAGCATCGCATGTGATAGTTTACATATTACATAGTACAAAAAGGTGTGCCTTGATATCTTATGCATCATCCTATAAAAGAATTATGCATACACCTTCTCCTCATCTTCTTCTACTTCT
>JAQIWX010000499.1:0-16355 GCA_034696785.1 Lepidocyrtus cyaneus | reverse complement strand
CCCAAAAAGAATGAAATTATGTATTGACATTTAGTCAAACATATTTATGCATGCAAGAGTGTGACTTTGACTTGCAAGATGAAAAATATACGGTGTGAGTGGAATATATTTTTGTAGGTATTACAAATTATGACACTGGTGCAATCTGCATATCTATTATCTACCTATAGTTTATATGTATATAGTCAAATGCATACTAAACCATTTATATTTTGCCTTGCCAAAATGTCTGTAACCTCATCTCACAAGATTCACATCATCACTAGCACAATCCCAAGCTGTCTCTGTCACTATATTATGTAAAACGAGCATCATCCATTTAATTTAGTCAACTTCCAAGTAAGGTGCGAAGGAGATGATCATGTTCTCACCTCCATGACACAACTCAACAGCTGCCTAACAAGATCTCCCTTGGCCGTCTTGACAGTTTACTAACAACATCCAATCTTATTATTATTATTACATTGCATACCAAGTTATATGATGGCATTAACCGACAATGCACATGACGATTATCTTCCATGTTGTCCATCATGTCATAATATCCTCCTTTTCAACTGCCTTCATCAAAAAAAACCTTACACCTTCAGGCCTTGCTGTAAACGTGTATGACTTCAACTTACTGTAACTCATCCAAAATATACCATACCTATTCAATGTGTTACATTGTGCAGGATACAACAGGATGGTAATAAGAAGGATCGTGGTTTTATTGGAGCTCTTCAAGATATCCTAAAAGGAACCGCCGATATGATGCTCTCCCAAAATTGCATCCCTCCATTCCATACATTCATAATAACTACATATGCAATATGCATGTGATAATCATAATAAACATCTGCCCTTTTACAATGCAATGCCATCAGACTGGTTGGTTGGTTTTAAATTTAGGGAAGAAAGTTAAATACGAAAAGATATAAAAGGGATTGATGTATTCTTCAGATACACAAAATGATAATCATAGCAAGTGGCATAATATCACGGAGGAAGAGGATCAACTATAGTGGGCCATCATCCCATACAAAAAAAAATGATTAAGCATTATAACCACCATCACAAGATTAAAGCAGAAGGCACAAAGTCGAACTCACATAAATAGGTTTTTATATGAAAAGCTCCAACAAACCCTTCCGTTGGTTGAATTAGGTTTTTTGAGTGTTTTGTCGGTGAATATGTATGATGGTACGATACAATATGTGATTATAGTTTGGAACACAAATGAATAAGAAGAATGCATCTGAAGTGGAATAACAGTCTAATAATAAAGATTCATGGCAGGGGTTCAATCCCAAATAAGAGGAACAGCTTTTGATAAAAAGCTAAATAAGTACACAGACAGCATTGTATAATTTTCTTCTGTGTGAGTAACATTAAAAAAAAGCTCGGGGAGACTTCAGAGGGCGAAGAAATGAAACCCGTGTTTTGTATTATTTTTATTATTATGCACATATTGAAATAAGAGAAAGGAAGAATAAAAAATAAATCGTAGGGTTGCAGTAGTTGAGCCTCATTCCAAAAGGAAAATATTTGATTGTTGGGGATGATGATGATCCTCCTCGTCCCCACACTTGGAGGGTTTCATTAAAACCGGAGGTACATATAAAAATCCTTACATAAGAGGACTACTTTAGGATTAGTTGTAATCATAGTCATAAAAATATCTATCAGAATACATATTACGCTGGGATGGAGTGAAGTACCTACATGGCATGGCCCTTATCCCTCCTTCAATTTCGCACCTTCCATAATGAGTGAATGGGATTGTACATTGTTCACCAATGTAATAAAACAGCATCATCATTCTCTTATATCATATCATTTCACTTCACATCAGGCCAGACTCGGGTATGAATACATTATGTAAGCAAAGTTAGTATACGATGATGAGACTCATATTAAGTATTTTTTTCTTTGGAAAAGTAATAGATTAGTCATTTCCTTTCTCCATAGTTTGTTTCTTTTCATTTATGATTACGATGCATTGCTCCCTGTTCCTATCATATCCTCATTAGTTTGGAGAAAGAGAGAGCGAGAGAAGGGAAATACGGAATTATACTGTTTAAGTCCTGTTCTTTATTGGCCATATATGTAGAGTAATAAACCATCTCACACCTCTACTTTTTAAGCACTTTCTCGTAAATACCTGCTTCAGCATAATTTAGAAAACTACAATAAAACTTTGTTACCTTTAATACAACACGCATATGGCTTATAACCAGAGGTACTTATCCTCATGTACGAGTAAAACTGGCATGCATGGCAGCTTTTGGTGAAAAGCCTTTGAAAATGGAAGCGCTAAAGAGATCAAATTATCCTATTTCATTTATTCATTTATAAAGGTTTAAAACGAGCGGTAAAGGGTCATTGTCATTGCCAAATTTGTTCTGAAAATTACTGCATGTTACCTCCCAGTCAGTTTTCCAAATATCAAAATGATTGGAAAAAAAATTTCATCAAAAATATTTTGACATTCTCGTGCATTTTGGGTTGTAAAATCACTGTAAAAATTCCTCCAGTCTGTCGAAACAGTCTACTTTACAGTGGGCTATATGATCGAAACCGTATAAAATCTGTACATTTGTATTAAAAAATATGACAGTAATCTTTCCGACAAATTGCAATAAAAGTCATAAAGAACATATTACCGAACACCTTCGAACATTGTTAAATTCATAGGCACGAAATGGCAACCAACTGACTATGTAACATTTATTGCAGCTTGCGTTCATCATTTCAAACAATGTTTCATGTAATGTCCATGCCCAACCGCTACTACAAAGTGACGAGTAAAAAAGTGCATTTTAACAGCGCATCATTATAGTAAATCTTTTAGAAAAAACGAAAACGTGTAAAAAAGGGATCCTCCGCATAATCTATTTTGCTTGATTGGGCATCTGTGTGTGAGTGCGCTTGCTATGGAGAGAAATATGCAATGCAATCCTTTTATCCTCGGGTGGCCTCCACACATTCAAAAATATTTTCCTTTTTCTTCCGCACCGAGAGAAAAAAATCTTTCTCCTGACAATGGTCAATATTATTATTATTATTGTACTATTATGATTATTATATTATTCATTATTTCAATACCAAATGGACACTACGTGAGGCTCTCTGTGCAGAATGGAAGGAGGAAAAAAGTTCAAAGGAATAAATGCCGCTCTTCATCTACCAGGAATATGTTTTTTCTTCAATGAAATGAAAGTATAAAAAACGCATTTTTTCTTTTCTCCAACTCATGGTGATGGCGATGACCAAGCTGTGAAGATCAAAGATTTTTTATTTGGGTTTGGCTTTTGCCCACTTCCATCCAACACCATCAGCATCAAGTCATTTGTAATATATGTATCCCTTCATGTTCCTCATTTCTTGGACTTCCTGTGACGCTTCATTGTCTGCCATGGCCATTTACCTACCTGGACGTGCTTCTTTTCAACCTGTTGTATTATTATTGTCTGTTCCTCTTTCTGTCCTGTTCTTTTTGTCTTCACAACAACAACGGCGAAATGTATCCATTACAAGTAAGCGTAGAGGAAGAGAGCAAAACCAAAGCCAAGCAGTGTTGCGTTGGTTGTTGGCCAAGCTAAAGTAGGGGATAAGAGAACACAGGTGTTGGTGCACGCTGCTGGGCCGCTTACTAATCATACTTATGGGGAGCTCACAATGGGAAGAAAATGCTTTTACGCTAATAACGGCAAACACATCTTTCCTCAATTGCCACAATCCTCTGATTTATTTCTCCGGTATGAGTTTCCTCTCCCTCTTCCTAATCTTCATTGTTGCTGCGTATAATTAACTTTGTATGTGTCCTTGACTTAGCATGGATGGACACAGGATCCATCCCCTGCGTCGATGTACTTTATTTTTAGTTGCGTAATAGCGTAATTATCTCTTAGGTATGTACAGTACATACATATCTCTTTCTTATGTGTAGGCACTAAATGCATGACAATAATGGAAGGAAATTAAAAGAAATTTCTCTCTCACTTTTTTCTTTAGAAAAAAAAAAACAATTCGATTAAATATTTGATGGCACTAACTGACCATGATTCCCCAAGAAATGGGATAGTGGAGACCTACCTCTATGATTAAAAAAATATATATGTGCTTTAGAAACCAATCAGGAGTAAATATTTAAGTATGCCACAGTGGAGAGCTCATCAACAATAAGACGACATAACAATAGTGGTTTTCTCTTCTGGAATTGAAGCAGCGTTTTCTTCTTTCTTTAAAAAAAGGCGATCTTCAAGTGAGACTGGGTCTGTATCCCACTTGGCGTCACTCGAATAAATCACTTTTCATTGTCATCAATTCAAGCACATCACCGTAATAAGTTGGTTTCTAAAATTGTATCAAATCGTGCCTTCCACAAAAAAAATCGAAACCGTCACACAATACACCTTTGTAAAGAATTTATTATCATTACCTGCTATCCTTCTAGTCACCACATCATCACTCCAAATTCGTTATGGATGCAACTTCTCCGGTGTTTTTTCTCTGAGTTTTTAGATTAAAATACACCTTATTAGATAATAATACAGTTTTTGGGAGAAAAGTAGACAAAGATAATGGTTGGTGGTATGGACTGTTGATAAATTTGGAAGTTTGAGAGCATGAGCATTGTACGTTATCGTACCTACCTGCTATTTATAGAGCTGGGTGGACAACCTGTGGTGACTGTTTGGTTTCTTGGTTGTTGGATGGGATTAAACGTGGCCATTCTATTCTCAAAGAATAAAAACCAGGATAAATTGTAATTGAGCATGAATTGAATATCCTACAATGATTTACATAAGACGGTAGTAAAAATGGTTAGTTATAAAAAAGCGACTTTGCCCCTTTTCTCATTGTCTCTTTGGCTGTGTTTGTCCTGTTCATTGTTATCTTCAGAATGTATCACCTCAGGATGAAAAGTAATGTCACTGCTACCTCCTCTCTGGAAGAAAGCACTAAAAAAGAAATTATGATAATGCGGTTCATTCTCATCCTCCCCAACCAGGTTAAAGAAATGTCTTCTTTTAATATACAGCTATTATGGCTATGGCTATGTGTGTGCTAGCTGTAAAGTTCATGCTGTGCCCAAACCGCAGACAGCAACATAAGACAATCCAAACAAAACATTATTTTTAAAAATGACTCAGAACACGGCAGGACATTCTGGTAGCCTATGCAAATATTTGATGAGAAACACAAGCCAACAAAGAGAAAAAACTTTTTTCGTAAATGTTTTCTCAGATTTTCATCCTCGTGGAGCAAATACTAGTATGAGCATGTAGTTCTGCAGCACAGGGGTTAGGGAATGTCTGAAAAATCTTAAATTAGCTGCACCACCAAAGTGAATTCTGTGTAGAATTTTCACACGTTTTGATTTTGATGTCGACCTTTTCTTTATTTTTCTTCATTCACACAAGCTTAGTTAGTATTTATATGATCCTTATCTTGCGAGATCAAGTGTGGGAAACACCGGAAGCCCAGTCCCGTCAAAAATCAATTACTTTCCATTCTTTCTATTTGGTCATGCTCAAATTGTTACAGAAGTTTTTCAGATTTTAGAAAAAAGAAATCATCGAGTTATTAGGAAAATTAAGTTCTCATCTTCGTCATTTTCTTACAGAGCATTATCAAACTCATTGATTCACCTTTGATTTTTTTTTCTTGATACAAAAGGTAAAACTCACATAAATAACCGTAAGCACAAAAGGCTCTTGTTTTGGATGAACGATGAATCTCATTCAAAATCTTTTTATTGTATTTCATGAGAAAAATAATTTCCGTCTTTTTCAAAATCCTGGAAATAGTTGCCAGTCATCATTGAATCATCCTCGCCCTCTGTACTCTTCTGATTATACGTAATAATTCCACGGGTGTAAAAGGGAAATTGCTTCTTTTCAGTTCACCTACAATTCATCCGTATTGAAAAAGGAGGGAAAACAGAAGAAATCTTTAAAGGGTTAGTTTTGTTGTTGAAAATACAACATTATGAATGAGGAAACACTTGCTACCGGTTTTTGAATTTTTCTTTTGTCCTTTTCACTGCCACCTCCTTTTCCAAATTCCGTTTGACGGTGTAAATTGGATCCAGTTAAAAAACGAATTTTTATTGTTAAAAGTGTATTACTGTTTTTTATTGGATAAAAGAGGTCCTCCTGCAGTGTATGTGGATTTTCTTCTTTTCTTTTTCTATAAACTGGTGATTTTTACCTGTGGGATATTGTTGACAGATAATCTATTATGTATTTTAGGCATGTGATTTCGGTCCTCCCTTGATGTATGTTTGTGGTATAAATAATTAAAATGAATTGTGCTAATTTCCGCCTCTTTGTTAAATGAAATGAAATGTGATGATTGAAAGGAGTTGAAAGTCAAAGTTGGCTATTTAGAAAAAAAAGTATCAATTGATTATATAAAGTAAGCGGACTTCCTCCCCATTTTATTCTCCTCCGTCCCACAATTGAGTTTCACTCATTGAAAAAATATAATGTGTGATATTTTTTCCTTTTTTTAAGGAAAACTGTAAAGTCAACATTTGACGAAACTTTTCACAAAATTGTGAAGTGTGGATTTATGGAAAATTCGCTGAGCTACTTCATTTGCATGACAGTTTTTATTTCCGAAAGTTACTGTTTCATCCAGCGATACTGTACAATAAAATATTTAAAAAAAAATGAAACAGACAGAAACAACTTTCATTTCATGGGACGACTTTCGTTTTGTCACGGTCTGCGTTTATAAACAATTTCACGTATTGTGATGTCATTTAGATCGGGGTTCGGGCGGCTGCGATGTGGCTGGGAGGGATACGTAGTATACGTACTACGTATACATACACTACGACAAATAAATGCACTGCTCTATAAAATATAGAGAGCAGGCTGAGAGAGCAACACAAACACAATCGAAAGTGACATAAAAAAGGGACGAGGAGCAAATTCTAGTTACATAAATATTACATGCCTAAAAAACAAGTTCAGTTCATTCATGACAATATAATAATAATAATCATAACAATAATTGTACAAACCAAACCGACTTCTCTTATTCAGTTCAGTCATTCATAAACAAAAATATTTTTTGTTCACTCCTCTATTCTCATTCTCCCTTTCGAGAACGGTACAGGCTGTGGTGCTCCACATCAAATCATATCACTATCACCATATAAATACAACCATGACTAAACTGTTGGAAGCTGTAGCCCATTGTATGAAACTGGATCCAAAAAAACATTCTGCAGTAAGCAAAAAGCAAGCTCAGTCCATTGTTAATCAGTTATGCAGTAAAGCGCATAACAAACTTGCAGAGCGGTGAATTGAATGAATGATGCAATCAACCTTGTAAAACTCCATAATAGTTTAGTCAGCCCAGAGCCGTAAATATGCATAATATCCAAACAGTAAAGCCGAAGAAATGGGGATCAACGGAGGAATGAATCTGTGATAAAGTCGGCCAAAGGTTTTCAATGATGTTGATGACAATAATAGCCTTAATGATGTGTAATAGGCAGGGTGTTTAAAAAAAGAAAGAGCTGAAGAGGGTTCTTCTCCACTCGGTAAACAGGAGTGTCGGATATCCCTACAAATCTTTTGGCTCTTGAAAAAACACTTCATACCATTCATACTCATCTCATAATAGGGAAAATCGCATTATAAAAATATGTACTCATTCATTCATGCATGACGTATGTTTTGTAATTTAACCGTATTTAAAGAATGAGGAGTGATATGGAATAATATGCTATGATGCAAATGTATTGGTGGTGGTCTTCACAGAGGAGCGATGATGATGCGAAATGGGATGACAGAGCAAAAAGTGGTAGCAAGTAGAAAAAGTCTACTACAATAAAATGCTGATATTATGCATCCTAGGGTCGGTCATTTGTAGCTGGGGGGAAGGCGAGAATGAGAAAGTATTTCCTCGATAGATGATGATGGGAAAAAGATACTGATTTACCAAATGACGGTAGCAAAAAGTTACCGTAATTTGTGTATTCAATTATTGTAACTTCATTTTGTTTAAATGTGAATGAATTAAAACCGAGTAGACAGTGTTGCCAATTCTCCGATTTTATTTATTCGTGTAAATCTGATCAAAAATGAAAGTTGGTAGAAATCTGCATAGGTATTATGTACTTTTATAGGGCGGGGTTAACAGTATGATTTATTGGATTCAAAATTTAATTGGCCCAGGTAATCTTGAAAATCTCACTGGATGCATCCGCAGTAACAATTAAATGTCCCTGGCTGTTGAAAGTAAGATCCACGGGCTGGAAGCATCTTCCACAGCCTGGTGGGTCGGGTTCATACATGATGTCCAAAATTTCTCCAGTTGGAAGTTTGGTTTGTGGGTCAATAGGAATCCGGACAACCTTGTATCCTGCAGCAGGCTCCCTATTCCAGGAACCATGAAATGTAACGAAAGCATCGCCTTTCATTGAGCACGGGAAGGCACCTGCGCTAGTGTTGCATGCACTCCCATCGTAGAAGGTGATTCCAAGTGCAGCATAATGGGCAGGCAAGGGAAGTGTTGGTGGGCGATTCTGTGAACATTAAAATAAAGCATGATAAAATAAGTGTGACTAAAATTATTACGCAATTCCGTTTTTGGATAAAAAAAACTTACATTGTTAACATTTCTGCACCAAGCATCAGTGTGAGTTCCATCATTCATAAAAGTAGGCCAGGCAAATTGGTCCCCTTTGTTGTAACCGCTCAGCTGATCAACAGTCCAGCAAAACGGGTATCCATAGTGGGTTCCCACTGCTTGGTTAAATTTGGTCATCTCGTCAGCAGGATTGGTATTATGGATATCCCCACCAAGATCATCACGAACTAACTCATCAGCTCCATTCTGAACTCCCCACAAAACGCCATCCAAATCAAAACCAAGACCGACTTCATTCCTCAGCCCATCGGCGAATACCTCTCCAGAATTGAAGTCGATTCCACCAGATGGAACACTGGTAATGTTGAACCTTCGGATACGGGCCCTGCTAGAGTCCCTGTCCACGTTTCCACCGGATCCGATACTGACATAAAATGTTCCGTCAGTGGCAAAGATCAAGGACCTCGTCCAGTGACCACCCTCAGGAATATTTCTGATGACAACTTCTTCGTTAACTATGACTCCACTTCTTTGTCCTGGGGTGTATGGCCATCTGTAGACAGCAGTTGTGCTGGATGCGTAAAGGTATCCATTACGATAAGCAATTCCGTGGGTAAGTCCCAACGATGCCTTATCGACAATGACCGCAGTGGCAACTCCATTTCCAGATGGATAAACGGAAGTAATTCGGGAAACCCGATTTGAAACTACAAGAATATCACCAGCCTCATCTATGATAACTCCACGGGCCTGATTAACTGAACCGTGCCTTTCCGCTCGGTAATTTCCAGTAGTATTGAAATTTGCCTGACCCTTAACAAAGCTTTTTGTTGTCACTCCCAAAAGGAGTACCACCAACAGGAGTTTGGATGCCATTTTCGCAAAATCTTCCAGTGGAATGAAAAAGGTCTGCCCTATATAAAATCTGGTACTGAAATCATATACCCCAATTTAATTTGATTTTGAGGCTGGAATTTGGTTAGATAATGCTGTTCATGTCATGCTTATCATTTAGATAAGACATTTTTACTTTTAATCAGGTTTCATCTTATTCTAAAAACTAAGGCAGGTGGACAGGTTGACAATTATACGATACACATATGACAGTTCATGTATCCAATATGAATATTTCTTGACATATCTGTTTGCTTAATTGTCATTTCTCAATGATACATAATTATAAATATCTATCAGTATCCCTATGAAATGTTTACGGTGAAGTAGGTACTTCAAACACGTGCCATAATTTTTCATTGTTCGCAGCAAATTTATACATTCCTGATGATGATTGATTCAAGTTATGTAATGATTATGATTTCAAAGATTTAAAAAATTGGTACTGACAATGTGCGTTGGCGTTGACGTACCAAACCGAAGCATCATAAAAACACTTAACTGAAAGAATGAGAAATTAACTGATTTTTTTAAGCAGTAAGTCTAGAATTTAATTTTCGTATTACGAACATGTTTTCTCCTTGTCCTAAATTACCCCCTTTGCTTTTACAGATCCACATAGGTATGTAATCAATGTAATCTAATCATTCATTTTCAATTTCCATTTGGTTCTATCAATGAAAATCAGAAAGACAATATTTGAAAATGGAAAACCGATATGAGCCTAACGAAACACAAAGTAGCTTCCCATCGTTTATTCAGATCATATGCAAATTAACACCTTAAAAACATTCTTATCCGTATGGAATTATTCATTAAATGGATTCGTATTATTTCGTTACAGCTTATAATATGCAAATGTATAACGATAATTCCATCGATGAGCATGAAGAATTCTAAGGATAAAAAACAGGTTTCAAAGTTTGAATTTACGGTGCAGCAAAAGTTTCACCGTTATTTGAATTTGCCGCGGACATATTTTCCAGTTTTTTTTTTCAGTAAATTTCGACTGTACGAATTTATTCTTGTCCGCCAGCCAAAGCTCTTATTTCTAGCCAGTGCTTGTTATGCAAATCCATCATCGTTCATTTTCTGGTCGACTTTGCTTTCGTGGGAAATCGCCGGGTTGGCTGATTTGTTTTTTGATTTCAGAAATGATATTTTATGTTTCACGGATGCCAATAAAAATCATGCTAAAAACGTCTTCCGTATAATTACGAAGTTTATTGATTGTTCCAATACATTATTAAAGATTCCTGGAAAACGCGTATTCATTTGATAAAAGTGTCAACTTTGCAATTGTTTTTACTAATTGTTTTAATTGTCCCAAGTGATTTTGAAAACCTCGTTGGACGCATCCGCAGTGACAATCAAGTGTCCCTGACTGTTAAATACAAGGTCTGCAGGCCGGAAGCATCTGCCACATCCAGGAGGATCAGGTTCGTACATGATGTCCAAAATTTCTCCAGTTGGAAGTTTGGTTTGGGGGTCAATGGGAATCCGGACAACCTTGTATCCTGCAGCAGGCTCCCTATTCCAGGAACCATGGAATGTAACGAAAGCATCGCCTTTCATTGAGCACGGGAAGGCACCTGCGCTAGTGTTACATGCACTTCCGTCATAGAAGGTGATTCCTAGGGCGGCATAGTGAGCCGGCAATGGAAGTGTTGGTGGACGATTCTGTCAAAAGGAATACAACATATATTTCCATTTTTTGGCATAAGTAAAGTATGCATAGATGGATGGGCAGTTAAAACATATTTTTTTATGTAAAGACCCACATTGTTAACATTTTTGCACCAAGCGTCGGTATGAGTTCCATCATTCATAAAATCGGGCCATGCAAATTGATCCCCTTTGTTGTAACCGCTCAGCTGATCAACAGTCCAGCAAAACGGGTATCCATAGTGGGTTCCCAATGCTTGATCGAATTTGGTCATTTCGTCAGCAGGATTGGTATTGTGGATATCCCCACCAAGGTCTGCCCGATTCAGGTTATCTGCTCCATTTTGTACTCCCCACAAAACTCCATCCAAATCGAAGCCAAGTCCAACCTCATTCCTCAGACCGTCGGCAAAGACTACTCCAGTACCGAATTCAATGCCTCCTGCTGGAATGTTGGAAATGTTGAACCTCCGAATTCGGGCCCTGCTAGAGTCCCTGTCCACATTTCCACTGGATCCAATACTAACGTACAATGCCCCATCCTTATCAAAAATCAACGATCTTGTTGAATGACCTCCTCCAGGAATGCTTTTGATAACAACTTGTTCGTTAACAATGACACCACTCCTTTGGCCAGGAGTGTATGGCCATCGGAATACCGCAGTTGGGCTGGATGCATACAGGAATCCGTTGTTGTAAGCAATTCCGTGGTTAAGCCCCAGCGATGTCTTGTCAACAATGACTGCAGTGTCTACTCCATTTCCAGTTGGGAACACGGAAGTAATACGGGATGTACGACTGGAAACCACAAGAATATCTCCGGCATCATCTAATATTACCCCACGGGCCTGATTAATTGACCCATATCTTTCAGCCCGATAGTTCCCAGTTGTATTGAAATTTGCCTGACCCCGAACAAAGCTTTTTGTCGTAACTCCCAAAAGGAGCACTGCAAGAAAAAGTTTGGTTGCCATTTCCCCTGTGATTTCCAGAGAAATAAACTTGGACTGACCTAGTTTAAGGTTGTCTGTTAAGAAACTGACCAAATGTTTCACAATGATTCCGTTCTGTACTTGACTATCAGACTTTTATATTTTGACTTAGTATCTGAATATCTTTGATTTGTCATGTCATCCTTCGTCATCAACATTCAGATAAAGCTAAAGCTGAGCTTTTACAGTATTCGTGCTATTTTTATGCTGCTTGTTTGACGATTAAATTAATCTGCAATGTCAGTTGTTTCACGAATTTATCATTTATCAAGACCTTGTACACATTGTTAAATTTTTTATTTAACCCTTTGAATAATGAAATGGTATGATGGAACCGATTTACTGATATTCTAGAGTAGATATAGACATACGAACATATTTATTAAAACAATTTGTATTCATAATTCCTGTACAGAGATAACTGCATGGAAATGTTTATAAAAGTATGAAATGTTTAAACAAGGGTAATACACTAAAGTAGCAAAACCGTAGCATCATAAAAATTGAAAGTTACAAGAATGAGCATGAGTATTAAGAGAAAAGTCATGTAATTTTATCCAGAAAATCGTATTACCTATATTTGGTCCCTCTCGTAAGACTCCTCACTACGTTTGCGAAAACAACATTTGTATATGACCCCACCAAGCACGCCAACTGCGACAAGAGTAAATAGTACAATTCCCAATATCGCTGCAAACGACAAGGACCTCTTAACATTGCTGACTGGTCTATATTGAATCTTGAATATTTCATTGGAACTGTCTGAAGTAACAATGAGATGTCCATTGTGATTGAAGACGAGATCAACTGGACGTAAACACGTTGTAGGACTGGTGGCGCAGGTGTTTGGAGCTGGATCGAATAGAATATCCTGAACTTCCCCGATGGGTAGCTGAGATTGGGGGTTAATTGGGATTCGAACAACTTTGTAGCCTGTGGCTGGCTGTATTTTGTTTGATCCATGGTAGGCCACAAATGCATCCCCTTTCATGGAGCAAGGGAAAGAACCAGAAATACCGTCACATCCTTTCCCATCGTAGAAAACTATCCCAAGAGGGGCATTATGAGCCGCTAAAGGTAGTGTGGGAGGGTGGTTCTGTAAAAGATTGATGGAATTATTGAAGTCGCTCATGTAGCCATAATATTGCAACGACTTCCTTCATATAGATAGATATACAAATACTTACATTTAAAGAACTTTGACAATAATTATCGTCATGAACTCCATCAGCCATATAGTCTGGCCATGCTAGCTGTGCACCGGTTTGGTAACCATTTAACTGACCCACTGTCCAGCAATACGGAAATCCATAGTTGACATTAGGCCTCTGGAATTTTATGAGCTCATCCGCAGGATTTGAATTGCCAATGTCGACCCCTCCGTCGAATGTTCTGTTTAAAGCATCCGCACCGCAATCAACACCCCACAAGGTATTATAGGGGTCAAAGGCTAGTCCCACAGCGTTTCTCACCCCAATGGCAAATTTCTAAAATAAAGTTACAATGAAGAGCTGACATGTATTTTATTCCATAATATTTTCATAGCAAAACATCGTAAGAATATCTAATATTTTTATAGCTGTATTACCTCCCCCGCATCAAATTGGAACCCAATCGCCGGAAGTTCAGTCAAGTTAAATCTGCGAATTAGTGCCCGGTTTTCATCTACGTCGGCATTAAGAGCAGAGCCGACACTCACGTACAGATAACTTGACCCGGGGTCAATTGCTAATGTCCTCGTGAAATGGTTTCCACCCGATGGAATAGCTTGAATGACTACTTCTTCCCCTCCAGTAATTTTCCTCCGCTGGCCGGATTGATAGCTCCAACGAAACACCGCGCTGTCGTTGCTTGCATACAAATAGCCATTGCTATAAGCCAATCCATGGTTAAGGCCTAGTTTTCCTGCATCCACAACGACCGTTGCTTCAACAGATCCACCTTCTTCAAATACGGCAAGAATTTGGTTGGAATCTCGAGAAACGACAAGAATATCACCGGAATTATCGAGGGTGAGACCGCGGGGAGTCCGGACAGTTTGTCGCGAAATGTACGACTCTGCTTCATAATCGTCCGTTGTTGCAAAGGTAGCTTGAGCTTGGACGCAGCCACAAAAAACATGGGTCGATAATATAGTTACGAAGAGAAAACTTTTCAGTTTTTGTGTCGGTGACATGCTGAAAATAAAAGCTTAAAAAAAAGCCGGAAGGTTAAAAAACTGTTTTGTGTTTTTACAACTACAAGCTTCGTTGCTTGATTGAATCGAAGTACATAAAAACATCAATCCAAAAGGCGCTTTTTATAGATGGACATGAATATAATCACTAATATTTTGCTATGCGTTAACTTGCTTGCTTTCATGTAAATATCATGAAACTGATTCTACAGATACCATCATCAAATAATTTTGGTCATTCGCTGTTTTTTATTTACAGTCTGGTTTGGTGAACTTTCTTTCTCTTTAACGGCATCTGATATTCAAAGACACGAAAATATTTAAAAAAGATGAGTAAATATTGTTAGCTGATGAACAAAGCTAATATGCTAAACGCGTTAATTTCTTATCACAAACCAGAACTTGTTTTAGTACGGTTTTGTAAATTCAATGTTTGCCGTGTAAAATAAAGTCATGATTATATTTTTGCAACATTACAAATTACAATAACGTTTATCCAGCTTATCTGGAAGCTCATAGCCAATCATGGCGATCCATACTACACATTGCTTGCTTATCAAGATGTGTAACTTTGATTACTCAAATCAGGTTCATTTTAATTCGTTTCAGACGGCACAAATTTAAAATGTGAAAGCTTTACCTAAACTGAGCGTGAGCAGTAATTTTTCGACAAAACAAATCCTGCAAAATATTGACTTTGCACAATCAGAATATATTAACAAGTATTATTATTGACGATGAGTTATTAGTAATTAGTGGATCATAATCGTGAACTGTGCATACATCATTTAAATCTCCTTTAGGAAGGACACATTATCAGTTCATGTTTGCTTTGTTTGAACTCACAAACTGGACAATATATCATAAGCTGCTCAGTTGTCAGCCCTCATCTATAATTATAGTGAGTAGAAGTAAAGAGCTTGAAAATTTCTTCGCACTTCCCACCAGCTATATCGCAGAGCTGTCTCCGACAAGATAAAGTGTTGGCCTTGCCATAAATCATTTACCGATTCGCATAAAAATAAACAAACCTCTGCTCTAAAGTATAAAAAATTGGGACTGGCAGGCAAAGAGTCAAGTTGGGAGACCGGAATAGGATAAAAATTGATCATTAGTGGGACGTTTCGTTATGCATTCAAGAAAAACCAAGAGAATCAGAGAATGAGATATGACGTGCCTTGTAATAACGTAACCATAAGCAAGCTAGTTATAATCGCGATGTAATCATGTTAGTTATCTTGTGATAGGTGTGTTTGCGTAGGTAAGCATATTACCCGAGCAAATTATACCAGAATGGAATAATAATCTTCAAATAGAAAAATGCTACAAATCATTAGTTTTTTTTGTAAAATGAAATGTGAGACGAAGAAGGGATGGAGGTGACAGTGGAGCATATGCAGAGGTACCTAATATTCAAAATAAAAATTGCTGTTGTGATCGTCGTATTGTTGTAAGTGGACGTTACTTCAAAGCTCGAGTAGGCTGATTGTGAGTATGTATATGAATGGAGGAACGAGCTGAAGTCGAAAAATTGTCTTCTCTTCACTACTCCACCTTTATCCCTATGAACAATTTATTATATTTATTACAGCTAGAGAAAAGGATATTTGTATCGTGTCGCCCATTTTATTTGGTGCTGTGCCATGCTAAAAGTGTGAGATACTTGATTCTTTACTCTTACTCTTTATATGCATATTATCAACATTTTAACAGTAACACATGGGTCATATAACATTAATCAATTCCAACACCCTGGCCTGCCAACAAAAGCCACTGATTCTGACAAATTTACACTTATTTATGGCCTGTTAAATGCTTCTCTTCCCTCACTCCTCTTTTTCTCTCCTTACAAGTTCAAGTTTGATCAACCAGCAATAAAGAATGGTATAGGGACGGGATTGGATAGGGATAGGGACATGAGACATAATCACTCTGCTCATGTTTGCAGGAGATGGCACTTGTAAATAACAAATTGGAGATTAGAAGATATGCACAACCTGTTATGTATAGTAAGGCTAAACGTACTTGCTACA
>JAQIWX010000498.1:0-16358 GCA_034696785.1 Lepidocyrtus cyaneus | reverse complement strand
TGATAAGCAAAAAAGCTGCTTAAAAAGCAAAAAAGCAATAAAGCGCTTTTTTGGTTTTTGCTTGCTTGCCAACACTGCCTGCTAGTGAGGAGAGAAGTGCTTTTTTTATACACATCTCTCATCACTATCACTTCAGCTAGCTTCACTTTACTACTTTAGCATAGCATAAGCACTTTTTACCTGAAGAATGAAAAAGTGACAGCATTTTGTATGTAAAATGGAAAGAGATCCAATCTAACCAAATCCCACCTAACTTTACAATACAGTTCCATGCTATGCTATGCTGGACAGAATTTAGACCGGGAAAACAGACGACAACAGAACAGGAACAGAACAGAAGTACTAAAAAAGGTGTGCATTTATTTGAGACGAGGACGAGACATGAGGATGATACGGGATGATGCTAAATGATGAAATGTGACTTGACTTGGTTTCGTTCGGCTTCTTCTGGCATCATCTTCTTCTTCCGAGCTCTTCTGTTTCTGTCAGTTAAAAAATTGTTACGCTTCGCGTGCGTGCCTTTTCCCTGCGTCTGCACTAAACACCTGAAACGTTTTTAATTTACCGACCTTATCATTGTCATTGTCATTCTTATCGGGGGCTAGAAAAGTGCATTTAAAAAAAGTTAACCCTCCAGCCTCCTGTGCGGTTCTGTTCTGATAAACTGACTGCCTTCCGCCGACCACTTTCAACCTTGGAATATTAGTTGAAGTTGTAAGGATATACTTTAATGTTGTCTGTTACTAATTACTAATTATACTATATCGTTTTGATGTTGGATGTGTATTATTTAATTTTTTTGATAGTTTTAATTTTGTCAAAACATGTGCTAAGCTGACTAATGAAACATCTGGAAAATTAAACATCATTTTGATTTATTTCAGGTCAGGAGTGTCAAGACTAAACAAGGTTAGTTGGACTACGCTTAAAATTAAAATATGTCAAGCAGTGGCACTTCAGGGAGTGGGGAGGTGGAGGAGGAAACATTCACTTGCAGACTCTGCCCAAATGCTTCCTTCACCGCGGCGGAGAGGGACATCCATCGACAGTTCCATAGGGATCGTGGAGACCTGCAACCGAAATCTGGTACAGCAAAACCTGGAAGGGGACGACCAAGGTAGAGAAAAGCACAAGCTTTGTACATTGTAGCCTAATTAAGATTCAGATAAATGTTTTATTTAAAATCAATATCGATGAGAAGAATAAGTTGAGCCTCTGCATAGTTAGAGCACTGAATCATCGGGCCAATCCGGCCAATCATCAAAGAATTGAAATTGTTAACCAATTTTATATATTTCTGTCTTATCCTACAGAGTTCCAGCCCCTGCAGAAACCAATGAGACCATCTTCGTTCGACAACCGCCAGGGGCTACTGCAAGAGCACCCACACCTCCACCACGAGTGCCTGCCGGTGGCAAAGGAAAACGGCAACCGTCTCCTTCTAAAAAACCTGGACCGAAAAGGAAGAAGACAAGCAGTAAATACTACATGGAGCCTAATGACTTTGGTCGAAAAAATCCTGGCGCTTAGAGCAAGTTTAGAAAAGACAGAAGAATATATCCTAAAATCAAATCTGCTACGTTTCTAACTACTATCAAATTATTAACCACCATTTACCATTTCAAATGATTTAAACAATTGTACTGCCCATATACTACTTTACTTTATCACGTGCAGAGACCAGTGCAGGTTCAAATCAATTCAGCTCAGGGCTAGCCTTAAAAAATCTCAATTATTTAGTAAATACCTATATACAAGACCATAAGTCCAATTATTATTAAGAACACTTCGTAAATTAAGTGTTAGAATTAGAATCATGAGGTTGAGGTTCGAGGAACTTATGGAGGGGTTCATGAAGGTAATATTAATATTAAAACAGTCGTGAAGTTATTTGTGCATATATGACATGAGAGAAGGGATATAATTATATTGTTTGAGAGTACTGACATTTGTAAATACCTTTGTAATTTTTCTACGTAACTTTACCGGTTTAATGATAGGTATTTTATAATTTGTATATATGTATCACATACATCTTAACCAACTAATTAATTTAAAATTCTCGATAAAACTGTTTATGCTAAAAAAAAGTACTCAGTGCTTGTTTATATTTCGACATGAATCCTGTTGTTAATTATCGAAATATTTTATAGAATGTTTGTTGATAGACTATGCGATGTTATCGATACTGCTAAAATAATATTAACGTTTACGGAAATGGTACATCCATTTTGGGAAAGATTTACTATAAGACATGACCCATAGTCTGGGAAAACTTGTATGTCACTGCCACATTGTTAACTGACTGAAAAAGTAAAGGAGGGAGAAATTTGGTTATCTCATTTTTGCTAAAGACTACTACACTCCAATATTGTATATTATTATCCAAGGATGGGATGAATATCGATTTCTGTGTATCAAGCAAGCAGAACAGGTGCGAGTAATGAAATATTTATGTATTTAACCTTTTATATTATTTAATTGAAAGTTATATAAGTGTTATAAAATGAAATTATTTTTATTGTGAGGGAGAATGTTAAAGTTTTCGGCACATTATACTGTGTTTACGTGTTTACCTTTATGTAACTTGCTAGAGTACTCTATCCTTTTGTTTTATCTCTTGTTTAATCGCTTATCTATAATTGTACTTGTAATTAATTTGCCACTGACCTTAGTACATAGTCGTAATGTGTAAGCTGCCTGATTTAAAAATGGACTTAACTTAATAAGGCAAGTTTAATGTGATTTTGCTAAAAATGATAATATATTCGATATACCTATATACTTTATATAATAAATAGACCAATTTAAAAATCCAATACGTAATTTACTTTCTCGTTCATTGATTTTCATTGTGTGTGTGTGTGTAGTTTTATATTTATCATTAGTGAAGTCGATTAGTTGCATTGCAATTCATAAGTACAAATCTTAAACGAACGGTTTTCATTCGAACAGATAGAATGAACACATTAGTGACATTGTGTAGTTTAAAAAAAAGTAATACATATAATTTAATTTAGTACATTTATCTTTGGTTTATCACAAAATGAATGGAATGAGCGCCTTCCTGGACTGGGGATAACTTTCTCCAAATGTAGTTTTGTAGAATGAATGATGATGAACTGCTCGAATTCCCAGGAACACGGAGGAAAACAAGGCGAATACAGCTTGAGGATATTGTCTCGTTATCACTGCAAAGCCAATCCATTCCATTATCTCCCCCAGATAGTTAGCTCCGGAAACATATTCGAAGAGGCCGCCACGGGGAATTTTGTAACGTTGGGCGGGCGGGCTACTTTCACTAACTTCAGTAGAGGATTCTGATCCAGTCCGAAGGGCAATTAGCATCCGGTCGTGGGTGACGTTGATGACCATGCCGGCGATGAACAGTAGAGTGCCTGGAAGAAGAAAATGAACAGTTAAACATGCATAGTTTTAAAATAAATCGGGGAAAAGGTTTCCCAAATAATTTGTCTAGTGCACCCACCCACGATTCCATAAATTGAGCCATCCACCTTCGCCACATTTGCCAAGTGCATGGCCTGCATGAATCCATTGTATGAAGTGAAAAGGGCAGCGTTTAAGACGGTTAAAATGGGTGCCGGTCTGGAGTCACTGGAAGTGGCGAACGGATAAATGAAGCTCCTGTGGAAATAATGGATCATGAACAGGCCCATTGGAACAAGGTTGGACAAATTCCTTAACTCCAAGCTCGGCGTGTTAAGGTAGACGATGACAGGAGTAACGAAGGCCATGCATTCTTGAATCTGAAAATTATGCAAAAAAATCAGAATTATTTCAAAACTCATAGTTTGGCATATTTTTGCCAAGTCATCCCAATTTTGGCAATTTTGATTTGTTCTGGAAATCTTTTTTAATCTTACCACCCAACCCAGCTTGGCATTCATAGTGGGACCAAACAGACTCGATTGATAACGGCCGTAGGGAGCTGGAAAAAACATAGAATATATTCCCACGCCGCAGGTATAGATAAGCCCTATGTTGGCCATCGCTCTGCCCAGCCCTTCATCACTGTCTGAACCGAATATGGTGTAGAGGGCTTGTAACGGCGTACCCGTCAGATATCTGGAAGCCATTGTCGTTCCGTTCCTTGAAGCAAGCCAAATACGGTGCTAAAATCTTCTTTGTAAAAATCCCCACAATTTAATGGACTTCCCAACTGGCCGTGTTGCAAATTAAATGGTAAATGAAACTCTCAACCAACTTCTTTTAATATCCAAATATGAAATATATGAATCATGATCATGGTGAACATGACACCGAATAATAAGTGTAAACTCCCGAGAAAAACATCAGTTTACAGTTCACGATTATATTAATGTCATTCATGTGTCTTTATCTAAATTATCTATACACTTCACAGCTACAGCTCACACATTTATTGCGTAACAGTAACACATGGTGCAAAATAAATCCTGGCTTTCTGGACCGACTCGACTGACTGGATTGCATTGACTGGAACTGGAGCAGAACTTTTCTCACAATGCCCCAAAGAATGAAATGTGAGTAGCTGGGAAAGTTTTTTTTTGCTGTACTTTCTATTGTGTATTATTAATAAGGTATTGTGTATTGTTTGTTATTGCAGATGACAAGAGAAAGTTGTGTTTGTATTTTTTATTTGCAGGTGCTTCATTCTATTCTAACGCGTAAGTCACAAGTAGGAGACAATTATTATTCGATTGAGGTGAATTAATAAATCTAGTGTCATATTTTCCACTTTTCGTCATTGATTGAAGTTCATTTTTCCAGATCAATCAACTAGAAGAGTTCAAGAATAATTTAGCCGGTGAGCTGCAAGTTTACTAACTATACACCGGGCTAGTTTACTTTATTGAAAATGACCAACTAAAATATTATTCATGAAAAACAGCTGTAAATGGGGATAAAATAAGAATTTCATGATGTCGACGAGTTGTGTGGTGATTTATAAAAAGTAATTGACTATTTTGCTTTGTTTTTCTTCATTTTCAGTTCAGTACCGGCTTCTTCTCTTGATTAATCTTGTGAAGATGTTCCGAAGAAAGCTCCAAGCCTTGGAGTACCCCTCCACAGATGACTTTGATCCAGAAGACGAAACGAAATTTCGAAACCTCGTGGTCTGGCTGGAGGACCAGAAGATCCGTCACTACGGCATGGAAGCAAGGGAACCAATCCGCCTCCTCACCTCCCCCAACTGGCGAGAAACTTTGAATCAATACCTAGTCGATCTGGAACTCGGTGGATTGGCAACCTCCTCCGCCTCCAACTACGAAATCTCAGATGTCCTCCTCGGAATGGGAGTCCGATATGAGTACTGCGACAACGTGGAAAAGTTCTCGAAGGCCAACTCCGACATCATTAAAGCCGAACAGAAGCAAGCCCCCAAGATCGTCGCCGCAAATCCTCTCGATAAGCTTGATTTCTCCAGTCCGGAATTCATCACCGGAGTCAATGCTCTCGCGGACCGTTTGAAGGTCGCTAAGCATGACAACCACCTCATCACGTTGGAAGCCTGCGCATCCCTTATCAAGGCAAGGTATTCGAAGGAGGCTGTAAAAACCGGAGCGAACGTCCAGAAAACTGGAGCTCCCTTCCCATTCCAGGAGGTGGATCAAAGTTTCGATTCCGGGGATTATGTACTCAACCAGGCGGCGAAAATCCTGAGGCTCCTCTTCATCTGCGATATTAGGGATCTTCAAACCAAAATTAATGAATGCATCGTGTCCGTTCAAAGTGTAACGGCGAATCCAAAGACTGATACTAGATTGGGGAAGGTGGGCTTCTAAAAAGTAGTCTGGGCTTATCAATAACGTTTGTCATGTCATGTTATTATGTACTCATTAATATTACTGTTGTAGTAATTTATATGTTAAAATCTCATTTCAATTTCATCTCTTCAGTTAATTTACTAAATATAAAAATGAATTGAGTGAATGATGTTGTAAATCAATTTGTAATTAACTTTGAATGCTTTACAAAATAAAAATTCGTTATAAAACTTGCTATTTTTATTAGTCTTGTCTAAAAGTTAATAATGTTAAAATTGTATTTTTTGTTTGTGCTATTATATTTATATTGATATAGGTCTCTTGGCATTACGTACAATCATTCTTCCAATCCAAGGAGGTGCTCTCTCTCTCTCATCTTTGGGTGCTCTGTATCATACATGGATTTTCTCGTGTAACATTCCATACCGAGCTCGGGGTTTGTTTCTTGGAATTAAACTGCTGAATCATTGCATTCATCACGTTTCTTTTCATACACTTGCTTGATTGTTAGATTGTATTGGGTTGCGATGCTAGTTTGTGACTTCGTAAGGCCCGTAGGCATCGACTATTCAAAATATGTCCTCCGTCTTACCCTTTATGTTATAGGCACGTAGGCAGGCATATTACATGGTACTATTACGCAACAAAGACTTGCTAGCTGTATCAAATCATAATGCTCGAGATTTTTGAATAACAAAAAATATCGAAGCATCTTTCTACACCATCCCAATACAATGGCTAAAAGAACATGGGAAAGGAAAGGAACAGCGAGTTGGGATAATTATATGGTTCTATTCTCATCAATGCATTCGAAACACAAAAAAACGGTATAAATCAAGTCGGGATCGAGTCGAATCTGACGCTTTCAAATGCGTTGGTTGGTTGAAAAAGAGAAGAGAAAAACTCCTCACATCTCATCATTCATATTCTCAACTTTGGTCTAACCAGACAAAATCTCCTTTCCGCTGAAGTTTTCATATTTTTTTTATTATTACACTATCTTGTAATTTCCGTTTTCAGACTTGGTAGCGTGAAACGTTTCATCTTGGTGATCCATATCGATTTGCCTTTTGAGAGAAAGAAAATTTGTAATACAGGATCAAAGGAAGCTTTGATTGGTAAGTTAGCAGTAACATACCTTCCTTCCAGCAGGCCCATCATGAATCTCATTCTAAATTAGATGCAAATATAAACAGCAATTACTTATAACTAAGATTTTTTAATTTTAAGAACGGAGCCAGAAAATTTAAGTTGCGAAATGGCAGATCCTGAAAACCAACCACCGTCCCCATCATCTGAGCCTTCGGAAATGTTCAAATGCAAAGTATGCCCAGGTCAGCGTTTCACGGGGGAGGAGAGAGCAGCTCATCGAATGATGCATGAGCAACAAGGAACTCTGCCACCACCACGACGTCGTCGACCACCACAAGGACCCCGAAACCGTTAAAAGGGTGGACACCAGGCTCTCTAAATATTTCCAGAAACTATTTATCAACCCACCAAATTTTCAGTTTTCAAGTTTACACACTGGTAAATCATCAATTCCATAATGTATAACACTAAAAACTATTTTTAAAAGTTTAAAGCATTTTTTTTTTCGTTCGCATATTTACCTATTTTTTTTTTAAAGTTAAAACCGATCATTTGAATCAGGTTGGTCAAATGTAGGGAAAGTAGAATTTCTAGAACATGCTTTTTTTTCTCAGTTTTTTCTCATGTTTGAACAAATTATATTAATTATTGGAATGAATTCCTTTGAAATAAATTACTAAAAACCCCACTTGTTTATAATCTATCATATATACCTACTCATTTAAATGCACACTTCATTAGTTTTTGAAGAAAATTTGACGGCAAATACATATGTAAATGATGGCGGCTAAATTCATGGGAAACATTTCATCTCATTTTGAACCTTTTTTCATTTATCCGATTAACTGGTGGTTGTATTCAGTAGTCATTCATCATTATTACATCAATCGATTTTATGAACAATTTTGTAAATACTAAAATGAGCACTTCTAAACATCCATACCTAATCCAACGCAAGCCCTATCTATCAAAGCATAACATTTTTTTTTTACAAATCCATCGTCATTTCATTTTCCAACTCTAATTACCACAGTGCCTACTACAGTCACGCTTGGATAAAAAATCCTTACTTAATTCCTTCCAGTTTTACATAATATGCATCATCGTTTGCATACATATTCTTTTCCAACCAAAATAGGTCTGTCTGTAATGCCCATCGACCATTATTTCAAATCAAACTTTCAAACTCATTCATGAACATTTTTTTTATTATTTAAAGAAAATGCCGTTTTTTAGATCTGTTTGAATTTCTCAGTTCTTTTCATCTTTTCATACACCAAACCGATCTGCTAGGCTAAAATCTGCTTCTGTCATTGTCTTCAATTATTCTGTCGTGAGAGTTTTAGCTACCAATTCGAAATATCAAAAGCCAAATCCAAGTAAGTGAGTACGTAATTGTAATTATTGCGTGGGTTATATAAAATGCATAAACATGGCTAGCTAAACAACACCTCTATCTGGCAAGCGATACGCGGCAGATAACCAGAAAGGTTGAAGAAACTGCTGCTGTAAGCAGTAAGTAGAGAAACATGCTGAAACTGAAAATATTTATCTTCCTCACCCTACCCAAGCAAACCAGAAAAAAACGATGATGCTGCTATTCTGCTAGTTTGCTTTTTTGTATCATCAAACGCAGTTGAATTCAACTCAACAAAGTATATAAAGTACTTTGGCACTGTAGATATCGTTGCGCTCCTCTTTCTTGATTGTATTTATGCTTATGCTACAAAACTCTTCCCACTTGAAAGGTAAAGTTATAAAAACTCACTTGTGTGGATTTTTGAAGCTACAGATAAGCTAACGTTAAGTTATAATTGTAGATACATATGTAGGGTTGCGAATGAGATGTTCAACAAGTGAAGTATAATACATTGTTGCTGATTGTGAGTGAACATTTACTCTCGTGGTTCATTTACCATAAGAGAAACTAACTAAACTAAGCGAGCACCGCAGTTGGATTAGGATCATCCATCCTTTTACGCAGTTGGCAGTTTATTGGCAGTCTTCTTTTATGAAGTTGAGTGCATGAAGAAGTGAAGAAGACGACCAACTTACTTATGTTATGTAGGATTGAGATGAGATCGAGTAAGTCTCAAATCTACGGACCATGACTTACAAGGATAAAGCATACGATACAATGATATGCAATACAATAAAGCTACTTATACATATATGTAAAGGGCTGCTGGGAAAATATTTGTCCCCATTTTCATTAAACCCATTCACCTTACGCATGCATACATAATATGTAGATCTTTCAGTTTTTCTGTCCCTTTTTTATCCAGTGGGTTCGTTCAAAAGGTAAAAAAAAAACTGAGGATTGGATTGCCAGCTAAGGGCTTTTTTAATGCTGATTAAATGTACCTATGTAAGGATTTTGTTCGAAGTAAATAGCAGCGAAGTCATTCCCCTCCATCTGCCTGTCTCTCTTCTCTCAGGAAGAGATAAGAAAGTTTGAGGGGAAAAGGTTGCTTGTTGTAAACCTTCAATGGAGAAGGGCTGAAAACAGAGAAGAGCATCATAGCAGTTGACACATAAAGCTCTCTCCTCAAACTCATTGTCACAAGCATTGTACATTGGATTGGAAGGAAGCTACGTATAAATTACTACACGTTGGAAAGGAAAAGACCGATGTGTAACAGTACAACTTGTGTAAACTGAAGGAAAAGAAGAGGGAAAGAAAGGCGTGCATAACAATACTATTTGGGAGCTTGGAGTTGATTGTGAACGTGGACGCAAACTGGGTGCTTCAGTTTTGATGAAGCTATTGAGATTGGAAATAGATTGGATTGACTTTTTAAATGAGAAAAGAGTTTAATTTTTAGAAGATATCATTTTAAAACGAAATTAAACTGAAAACGTGATTAAATGGTACGTGTAAACATTGAAAGAAATATTGGTCGTGCTCTGTGAAGAAAACAAGCCTGTGTGAGTGGAGTGCGTAGACAAATATTCGGATATATACAAAAGTGGATTTGGTAAGCAAAAATTAATAAAGAAATATTCCAATGTAAATCAAACTTACAATAGTGCCTGTTGTCTCTCAACAATGCTCAACAATGACATAGATTGTTTTATCTAATTTGTTGATTATTTTTTTTTGAATGCATCTGAAGGTTTTGTTAAGCCACCGAGCCAATCATGTCGGACAGCGAAAATAGCGAGGAGATGCAGATCATCTTCAAATGCAAAAAATGTCCAGGGAAAACCTTCACCGCTGCGGAGAAGGACAGTCATAGGAGGATGCACAAGGAGCAAAGAGAAGCTCCACGAACACCCGGGCCCAAAAGGAAGACTAGGTAAGCTAAAAAATAAAATTGCAATAAGGCGGAATTACCCAATTATCTGTACTTCAATCAGAGTAGGAACAATTAATAATTACGCAATTTGTTTTCAATTTTAATTAGAGCCCCATCTCCAGCGGACACGGATGTAACTTTGTTTCTACCCATTAACGAAACACCTCCAAGATCCCCCAAAAAGAGTAAACCCGGAAGGCCTCCGAAGAAAGCACAATCTACTAAGAAGTACGATAAGAATGTTGCACATACTTCTCATGATGGAGGCTAATAAAGCGTCAGGAGCAGCTCAAACTTAAATTTAGTAGTCCACCGAGATTGTTCAGTTCCCTAATCTTGCAGCAGCAGAGCTATCTCACATTTAAACTGTTTTTGTATAATTATATTTTTCTCTCCACGACAAGTCCTACATAGGTACCTATATCAATACTACGTAGCACTTTAATTAAGAAAAACAAGCTATTCCTTAAAAGCTATAAGATATTAAACACAGGAAGTTCTTTCAATTATTAAGGTTGTATGCGGGATTGAGGCTAAAAAATTCCAGAATTAAAATGGTGTAGCTATTTTTGTCTTCAAAGGGGGTATAAAAAATAAATGGAAAGACAAATGAGAGACAATATCCCTGCCAAAGTAAAAATCTCCTTAATTTGCTGCTCAGTACATTAAATAAGTAGAAGGTTAGAAATAGATTTAAGAAAAATGTGAAAACTCTTCCATGCTACACTGAAATACTTTCCAATCAATGTTCGAACATGAAAACCAAGAAAAATTGCTAAATTACGGATGCAATGCAAAATGCAATTAATAAGCTATTGTGTATCCACGATGTCATCGAATTTTGTAATAGTTACTTCAATAAATAATTTTTGGACTATAAAAGTGGATAGGAATCTCTCAATATCACTGTCAGTTAAGTAAAACAGATAAATATAGGACAGGAAAGGAAGTGTAGAAACTTGCGTTGAAGTTTACCTGCCACATAAAAAATATAAGATTTTGTAATTTTATATGATAGATATGTTTTTAAGTAATATAATAATGTTGTGTAAGGTTGTCTGTTCTTCTCTGCTCTGTTCACACCCAGATAGGCTTATCGTTAGTATATTATTGTAGATTAGTACACTATAAATTGTAGTAGTAGAAGGGGACGATGACTGGAGAATAATACTGACTTTACTTTTGCTAGTTTCTCTTAAGTTGGAATATTATGTATAGTGGATGGGTGACTAGAATTGATAGAGAGAAGTATAAACGATAATAATGTATAGTATTTGTTAAGTGGGCAGTTTGTTTAGTAATATTACGTTATCATATCATTGCCGATCGATGCAATTGTCCATGCAAAAATAACATTTATAAGATCGACCGTAATTATTATAGAAGCTTTATTTCGGACATATTGTTACAGAAAAGCGATATTGAATACAAATAAATATATTTTGTATATTCCTCTCGGGAAGTAAAATTAGCTTTGTTTTGTAGCAGTGTCATCATTTACTTCATCATCATTATTACATAATTTTTGAAACATTTTTTTTCGAATTCTCTCCATTCGAATTCAGAGACAGTCCAGCAGTTGCATTCTGAATCTCAATCTCAGTTGAAATTATGTGCATGCCTAAATAAGCCCAATCTATTCGCGATCATTAATCATTGATTGATTGATTGATTGATCATTAATCATTTTTAATTTCAATCAAGCTGTAAGCTATAAATTGTGCGACATCGTTATGATGAAGTAGTTTTTGTGATTAATTTATTCAAAAGACAAGCAACTATTTTACAAAAAAGCTCAAATATGTTAGGGGAGAACTGAAGCCCTTCATGCACATTGTTGTAGTAGGTAGGTTGGGCTTTTTCTCCACTACTTTCCAGTAAACCACGCAGCATCCATAAATATTAATTTTTAAAGCTAAACATATGTGAGTTACGATAACACACATTGGCTCGGAGCCGTCATACAGTCTGCCGACTGGCTTGGATTTTTTTAAAAACTTAAATTAATCCTGATCCTGATATACCACCTTGAATGCTTTTTGTGTACTTTTGTGTACATGGCTGCTTCTAATTCTACGAAAAACTTATTACCTTACTTCATGGTTTTTACTTGCATTCACAAAGAATTGGATTGTTGTATTCATCCAACTGCTTTGTTCTTCAAGTGTGAAGGGAAAAAGCAGGCTTCACTATCTCATTTCCAACGAATGCATCCCAACGCAATAGCTAAAAATAGTAAGGTACGAGATGAAACTGGAAAATTTTGTCGAAAATCGTAATCCTTTGGCATGTGACAATCGAAAGGACTTGAGCATGTGCCTGCGATCGGTCCTTTTTACGATAGCTTCTTATTATTTACCAAAAGTATGTGGATTAAGTACCCGCACGCACGTAACCATTCTTTCAATGAATGAGACTCTGTACATGTTCATGCAAGGAAAAATCAACCATTTAAAACAAATTCCTTGAATTCCTTGAATGATGAGTCAGCAGAAGCTGAATAAGGAGTCTTTAAAACATTTAGTGTACCTTTCCACATGCTCAACGGGTTTTTAATTCAATGTTAACTATGTGCAATGTTCAATGACAAATAATAAATAGGCAAATAGTAATTTTTAAGTTTTAATGGTAACAAATATGATCGCATCTATTATAATCGCAATGCTTAGCCCCTCCGATTAGGACAAACATTTCCAGGAGGCCTATACGGAGTAGCACCGAAAGGGTAATTAACAGGTCCTCTGTAATCGCTCGGAGTGTTTAAAACCAGTGAAGAGATAATTGGGGGCGGATTGGGACTAGCAGCCGATTGCGCTTGAGTTCGGGTATAACTGTCCTTGTGACAACCTCCCGAGTGAGTAGTAACTTCATGGAAGCGTTGCAACTGGCTTCGTCGTTCCGGTGTCCAGTTAACAAATCTGTCCGATACCTGACTCACCGTCAGGCCGGCCAAAGAAGCTGGAGTCTGCACAACCCATTCGAGTACGTCTTGAACCCTGGTAAATTCCATCAATTATGAAAAGGTTGTCAAGCCTCATTACAATAAACAATGATTTACTGTAAGCAATTATAGTTTAGTTTACCAAGTTATATTTTGAATCCCTAAGAACTCCTGTCGAGCAGACGGGGAGTAGATTTCACTGGAGCATAGACTGTATTCCTGTATCCGTTCGTAATGGATGAGAAATGCCATGCACATTTCTTGTGTTGTCCGGAAGCCCCCTACCGTTGTAGAGTCGTTGTTGGAATAATGGCAATCTATTTCGCATTTTTAGAAGTACCGTCGAATGAATTAAATAGCATTATAATCATTATAATAAATGATTTACGTATTTAAGGCGTATCAAAATCCTATTTTATACTAACCCACTGTCAACTGATCTCCTGGCAGGACTCTCACTTCCCTCTCTAAATGTCTAATGGGCTGAACCTGGTTATTATAGTTGTCATCATACAAAATCCATGGGAGTTCCCTCTGACCCCGGAAATGACGCAGTCTCATACCTATGGCGGAGTTGTGTCCGTGAAGGTTGACTCCAGATATTTTTATCCCTTCTGGAGGTAAAATTCTCTGAGTACATTCTGGACTGCAATGTCCGAAAAGTCTATGATCCTGGCTGTTTGGTGGAATCAGAAGGGATTCGGGGATGCCCGGAATATCATGATTGACGGAAATCATCCCGCCCTCATTAGGTCGAAGTTGACTGGTATAAAAGAAATCGAACTGGACATCCACCCGACTTCTCTGCATGGCAGGGTTATCATAGTGGACTTGAATCATGTAGTACTCGTCGATTCCGATTTCGCCGAATTTGGTTCCAACGTGATTTGGGTAGAACATTGTCTAAATGTAACAAAAAAAACTGCATAAAAATTGATAACATATTGCAATTATTTAGGATTATAATAATACCTATGTCTCATTATTACCTTTGCACCTATCGCCCAGCCCGTAAAAAGCTCTGAGCACATATGCATCGGAACTGCGCCAGTACTGCCAGGTCTCCGGAACTGATAGCAAACTTCGCCAGGATTATTCAAATGGGGTTCAAACATGTCCCGATCGCTCATGCCTGGCAGAGTGTGACATCGATACATGAGCATGTGGTGGACACGTTGGCGGCTCAATTCATTCCCGAAATGGATGTCATACTGCAGCAGCAGATAATCAATTTAAAACTTAATTAATTTTAGCAACTTGCATGTATTGTCGTAAAACATCCAGTCTCAGGTTACCCCAATAAAATGATGCTTTTGCTGCAACCTTGGAGCCTTGTAAATTCCGCAAAGGTAAGCAGTGTCATTTGCAGGCAGTGTCCTACTAATCGGCACACTCCATGCTCTGGTATCCCTCGGAATATTTTCATTGCGATTCCTAGTTATCAACGTGGGAGATCCATTTCCGTCCCGAACTATTTCTGGAGAATAGTCAGGGTCCAGAAGGTGAACACCAAAGGATCCGCTTTCCGCAGCATTAAATCCAATCTCAATATCGTTTCTTCCATAGGTCCACAGTAGATTGATTTGGTTTAACTGTATTTAATTAAAATGTATTGTAACAAATAAATATTGACACAATTATCAAACTGGCATTTTTTTAAATAAAAAAAATAAGATTTTTTAATTACTGTGATGGCATAATCCTCCGAGTCGCACGTGTCAAGAATTGATAATGAAGGTTCTTAGATCAGACAAGAATAATTTAAATTGTGATTCTGCAAAGGTTGTACCGAATTTGAATGGCAAATCCCATTCAAATTTTTGGTTTCCTACGTTATTCGGTACAACCTTTTTATGATGTCTGCTACCCCTACCTATCTACCCCTCAAATGTGTCAAGAGACCTGGAAAACCGTAATGACGTGTGCGTCCTCGTCTCGTAAGCGGAGAGTAAGGTGTAGTCCTGCTGACTATCCAAAACTGCGACATCACTATCCCTCAGTACGTGACTGTCCTTAAATTAAAACCGAAATTACAATGAAATGTTTGAGAACATTTTTTGTTGATATTTTTGAATCTGGACACTATCATACCGAAAGGTACGCTTTCCCATTTCCACCCACTCCACCAATGACCATATCAGCCCCTGAAGATGTTCCATTGTTAGAAAATCCTAAACCAATCCAACCCTTTGTCTCCACTGTCACGTTAAAAATAATTCTTTGGTTTGCCTGGTCAACTTCCCATTCCAGCAAGTACTTCCCCTCTGGGTCAATTATTTCCGCGCGTCTACGCGGATTATTTCCAACTTGATATCCATTCGTATTACTTATGAAATATAAACCGGTTATTATAACAAATATGATGGATGAATTTAAAAAGGGAATCATTTTTTAAAAATAATTAAATTAAAGCCACGCTTCTAAAAAACAGCTTAGCTAACACTAACTGAAGAGCTCTCTTTAGTTACTGAAACTTTCATTCGAAAAAGTGAAGTAGGTTTTGACCATTTACGTTAGAAGTACTTGGATCTTGGATTGGGAAGCTGCAGAAATGGAGAGGGGTAACTATAATGGGCTTTCATGACTAATGATTAGCTTGTTGGTAGAACAATCATTAATTTTGCCACTAAAAAATGCAGACGGAACTAACAGCCCTTATCCTGGTTCCGTTTTGTATACTTAAATGATCTGAGCGAGTACATATGTACGCATCTTCCTGTACATCTTGAGTGTGGAAGGGCTCAATTCACGCTCGACTGCATTCGCATAAAATATTCTGGTAGTAACCGTAATTCGCTGTATCAAAAGGATGTAGTCGAGTATGACGGTCATAGGCAGAACCTTTTTATGGCAGTTAGTTCCTTACTTCACAGATTTTATTTTTTATGGATTCGGCAGCGGTCGGAACAGGAAAAATGGGGTGTGGTGTGATTTTTAACAAATCATATCTTTAATAACATCTTTGCGATCAAGTTTTTTTATAATATACACGTGATAGGAAGGAACATATCCTTTGGTTTAATTTAATCCCTCAAATTATGCCATTGCCAATTATCCGTTTGAGGGACATCTTTAAAACCCTTTGATTGTGCATCTTGTAATTTAGGTACGTACGCACGCAAGGGTCTCAATTCCAAAAAGGGTGTAAAGTAAACCAGCCTTGCTAGTTGTTACAAAAATAAACCGTTATAAATTTAACGACGGACCTTTGAATACGTGTGCTCTAAACGAAGAAAAATTGCATAAGAATACCACCTC
>JAQIWX010000497.1:0-16363 GCA_034696785.1 Lepidocyrtus cyaneus | reverse complement strand
TTAATCCCCATTTTCCTCCAAACTCCCCGGCTAATTTTCTTTAGTGCATTATGTAATGCAACATGGAGGCTGTCTAAGCGTTCCTCCCGCACGACCACATAGACTGATTCAAAAATGTGGAACAATCAATCACATTAACATGGCTCATATATTTCCGCTTAGAAATCAATGATAACGCCGCCACCTTTTTCCAATTTCATAAAAACCGTCAAAATTAATCTAAAAAAAATATATTTTTTTTTTTGGTTTTTATTTGCTATTACGTAATGTTGCAATTTGCATTGCAACATAGTAGCTCATTCATTTGATTTGATGCTCTTGATGATTCTGTTTTAATTTTTTATTCTTGCAACATCCATAACATCAACCATATGCAAACTTACTGACATTAGTTAGTTTAACAATAGTTTTTGTTTTATCCTTGACTCATTACTTGGGTAATATAAATTACGGTCTGTGTGCTCGGCGCCAGCTCAGCAACAAACTTTATAATTAATAACATGAATGACTCATAAAAAAAATGGATTCAAGGAATAGTACGACGAGAAATGACATATGAGAGCATAGACGAGAAAAAGAAGAAGAATAAAATTTCACTTTTTTTTTCTTACTCAAGTTTCATGTCCCAATTTGCAAGAGACAATGATAAATGGCGATGATGATGATGATGATGATGACTATGTGCCAATTTCTTTTCTTCGTTGAATTGATTGATTTGCGCAGAAACTTGTCATTTGGCACGGGTGTGGTGGTCTTCCTACAACCATTTTTCTCGACTGTCTCTTACCAACCAGCCATATATATATTTTTTTGCAACATATTGACAAGTTCGACAAATTATTTTGTACAAAGATCGTATGCTAATTTGATTTTCTGCGCTGAAAACTAAAAGTTTCTCCTTCCGGCAATTTTCCGCAAGTTAAATTAAACATGGACAGTTTGGGAATGCACCTTGTCCTCTTCCTCTTGATTGGGATAGCTGGACATTACATTCTGCCCTGTGAATCCCGTCATGTTGCGGGTTCCGGGGAGGAAAAGTAAGTGAGAAAATTGCAAAAAAAAACATATGTTTTTTTTTGCAAAAAAATAATACATTTACTATGATTGACATTTTGCAATTTTATTTTATTTTTTGCAGAGCACCAGCTGAATCTGCCGGGCCTAAACACATCTCTTCCTTGTCGGATGACTTCATGTTCGACAGGCTGGATCCCGTGGAGGCCAACCTCTACTTTAATGACAATCATGGCTACGACTCCTCCTCCCAAGACCGACACTTTGTTCGGAAAAGGGTCCTCCACTACTCCAAAGAGTTCACCTTTCCCAAGTCCGGGGAGAAGGAGGCTGCAGTGCACACTGCCAATGAGCAGGAAGCCCTAGAGCCTGCCATTAATCCGGATCACTAATCAAGCGGACAATATAAACCTTTCCTCCCTATTTAACCTCTTCATCTTTAATCATCATCATCGTCATTAACATAATTAATTTTATCCGCATGTACTTGAATCAGTTCTTCAAAAAAAAAATATTCAAACTTGAATAAACCTCAAAAGGACTCTCTAAAATTGGTCCCTGATTAGCAGATTCAAAAGAAAAATCCAAATCCAAAATGGAGCTCCGAATTAAAACCGTTTATTTCACTTCTCCCTCCTCACTGCAAAAAAAAATGCGTTTCAACTTTATATATTTTTTTTTTATTTCAAAATTTGCCTTGCCCGGAAACCCAGTTCAAGAAGTGAGCAAGTCAAGAAGAAAAATTTCTTGGCCGGGTAAAAAGCAGAAGAATGACAGGGGAATGTGTATTGACTGCATCCAAACTTCAAGGATACACTAAGCCCATGACTATAAAGCTATTTGACTCCTAAACCATGGCCGGAATTTTTCTCCTTCGATATTTACACCATTTGAAATATTATATTTCGCTTTTTTATGTCCCTTTTGTGGATGTGAAATGGGTGGAGTGCGTTGAGCCTTAAATATCCTTTAGCTCTGCTCCTCCAAAGAAAGGAGCTTATTTATGAGGGTTTGTTTATGTGTCTGGGAGTGAGGGACTGAGGAGGCCTAGGCCGTTTTTTTTTAGGACCTGCTAAAGTAATATGGCTGTGTTGTGTTGAGCCAGCGGGAGATGAAAGGATTGGATAAATGCTGGGAAAATATTTATATTTATATTTATAACAGAGCTATATATAAAAAAAAGTTTTTCTTTTTTTTTGGGAGGCTCAGTAAATCTGTCGAAAGCAAACAAGGCATAATCAGGCAGGCAGCCACCCATTCAATTCCACACTTTACCAATAGCTTTCTCAGCCCTTACGCACAAAACTACAAATCAAAAAGGTAGAGACGTCGTCCTCCTACTCACTCCTTTATGGAGGGAAAAGTTGGAGTGCAGTGCAGATCACAGCCGGAGCCAATAAACCTTGCTTCGGCCCAGCCAAGTCAAGTCACTGAGGAAGAAGAAGAAGAAGAGAAAGTCAACGAAAAATATATTTATTATCCTAACCATTTGAAATCGGAGGAGAGAGAGAGATGCAATCTATCCAATCCAATTCAATCCACTTGAAAAATGAAAGTGGGAATTAGGAACTACTCAAGTCTATTGCTCTTTCGTTGTCCTCCACTTTTACCCCCTCCAAATTCAGGAGAGCAGTTTACCGTCATCATCATCATCATTTATTCTCTCAACATCACCTTCCACCACTCTCCCAGCATTATTATGAACTTTCCCCAAGAAAAAAAAATGTGGCAAAGAAAATGCTGATGATGATGATGATGACGCCCTTTCGATAATTTTTTTTCATCAAAATCAAAAGGAAATTATTTTTATCATTAACCATGAAAAAAAGATCAGGATTAGAGATGGCCAGGGATCAATGAAAGCTTTCACCAGAAAAAAAAATATTATTACATAACTCATTACATCACACATCATCCCAAAATGCAATTCCGGTCAAGGTGCAAGAGCAGCAGCACAAAGGGAGAAGAAGATAAGATAAAAAATAAATAAATAAATCAAAGACGAAAGGGGAAAATAAAACTTTCTCTCACTCTTTCTCATATCAACTCACTTTCTCTCCTCCGAATATAGAAAAAAAACTTTCTCTCATGCATTTTATTTTCCCCTTGATCAACATTAACATCATCAAAAGAGAGAGAGAAAAAAATAACCGACCAGCTTCAACTCCATTTTTTGTCTGGTCATCATCATCCTCTCTTCATCCTTTCCCTCCTCATCATTTCTCTGTTCATTCTCACACTGCATCATCAACATCATCATCATCCCTGTTTTTTTTCTTCGGTAAAGTAATATGGTTGTGTTGTGTGGAAGGGGGGGGGATCGAAAGCCAAACAAAGAAAGTTTTATCTTTGGCTGGGAGAGAGAAAAAAAACTTTCTCTTTGGTTGAAATGTTTGTTGAAAAAGTAGTGATGGGTTATGTTTTTAGGAGGAGAAGGAGGGGATGAATAAAAATATGGTATGTGGATTTGATATGGGAGGCTGATGATGATGATGATGTTGATGATATGCTCCACATGGCTTATAATTGAGTGGCAATAATCAATATCCACTTTGATGATGATGCTGATGCAACAAACAGCAGCAGCAACAAAAAAAAATATATTGATGCGCTAATGCAAAGTACACAATAATATTGTTGGGTGGGAGGGGGGAAGTAAGGGTGGTTGGGAGATGATGATGATATGTGAAGCAAGTTGATCTCTTCTTTTGCGGTTTTTTGGTTCCATGTAGCTGGGTTCTGGTTTTACTTTTGTAAACATAAAAAAAACAGATAGGTACACAAAAAAAAGTTGAGGCTTTCTCTTCTCCTCCTTCTTCCTCTCCGTTTTTTTCTCTCTCTGAGGAAGGAAGCTTGTGTTGAGCTGATAAAGATATACCTAATACACCGACTTTGCTTGCTTGCTTTCTCCTAATATTGAATAAATAAATGGAATGAAGTTGGTGGAGGAGGAGGAGGGATAAAGGGCCCGAGATAAGTTTTACAAGTGAAAGTAACTATATTCAGCAGCAGCACCGCCACCAGTATGAAATTTTGATTGGGTAAAAAAAGGATGAAATCAAGTGGAGAAAAGCGCTCATCATCCACATCATCATCTTCCTCTTCCCCAGGAAAATTGAAAGGGATCAACACTTAATCTTTTCTCCACTTCCTCCTCCAGCTCACTTGTTGGAGGGAGACACATGAGTTAGGTATAATTCATGCATGATCATGATGATGATGATGATGATGATGTATGTAAACAGCTTTTATAAGAAAAAAGTTATATGAGTGAAAGTCTTCTCATTCACAATTTTTTCTCCTGTTTCTCCTCTGCTGGTGAAAAGTTATTTACCTTATTTTTTTTATTGTGAAAAATGTGTTTACTGTTATGTAAGTAAGTACGTAAGGAGGAGATAACAACATATGGGTGGAGGATGTTTTAAGTAGTTTGCACTCCATTTTTCCACCAGATCAGAAGAATCAATTCATCATCTTTTTTTTAGCAGCTGTTGGGATGGAGGAGGAAAAAGAAAGCACACATGTGATCTGGCTGCCGCCACCACCACCATCCTAAAATGTGGGGAAGCTCAAATTATTTGTAAATGTGTGGAGGAAAGGAGGGAGGGTTTTTGGCTTTCCCCATAACATATCAATATCAACGAATTGGTTAAGGTTTTTTTTTTGGAGGAACAACAGATGCAAACAGCCGCATTTTTAATGAAGACATAAAACATTTTTTTTTCTTTTTTTTTGGGGAGATGAAAAGAGAGAATGAGTAAAAAATATAAACCCACCCATGCATGAGCAGAAGAGAGAGATGTCCTGGTATATGGATTGGGCTTTTCAAACAAAAACAGCCACTTTCTTGCTTTATTTTTTATTTCTTGGAAGAAATTTACTTTTTTTTTGGAGGGAGGGGAACCCCTGAATAAATAGAAAAACTGGAAGGAAAGGAACTTCCACTCATTTTTTTTATATTTCTTCATCGGTTTTTAGTTATTGGTATGGATGGTTTATAGTAGATCAGATGCGCTGTTGCTGTTCCTTTACTTAAGATGATGATGATGACAGGCGGTGGAGTGGTTGTGAGCTCTGGAAGATGGGAAGAGTGCTTTGGTTTTGGTTTTGGTCTGGAGGAGTAAAAAATATTTACTTTCCCGATAAAATAAAATATGATCTATCATCATCATCATCATCATCAGCAGCAGCAGCATCAGCTGAGGGTTACGATGGAGGAACAACTTATTTTCTGCTTTACATCCAATTTCATCGGCGGTTTTGTTACTTTCATGGTGAAAAATGGGAAATGAGAGGATTGTTAAAAAAATATTTTATTACTAGTTCATAAAATATTTTCAGATCATGCATGAACAGTTTTCAACTGATCGGATCGGATCATTAGGATTCTGTTTTTCAAACTGTGATGTATGGAAAATGCAGCTAAATTGCTTGATATTTAATTGACGCTGAATATTAACTTCAAACGCATCGTCATTTATCTCTCTGTTTGATATTCAGCTTTAAAAAAAAGCAAATAATTGTACAATCAAGTACAAACAAATTCAGCTAAATTGGGATGAGATGACAGAGCTTATTAATTTGATTAGCCAACCGGATGTGATGTTTTTCCTCTCTCGAAAGATATTCATAACATGGTTATGTCCTTACGATTCATTTTACCTATACCTGGAATTTTTTTTAGTGACATGGCATGGTAGAAATGTATCCAACTGTCGCTTCACTGTCAGATAAAAAGGTAAGCAGGGTTTTTCCCCTCCAAAATAAAAAAAAACACCACACGACCATCCCATTTGTATTGATGACTGATGATGATGATGATTACAGTAATATAAGCCATGTTTAAACAGGAGAAGACATGAAATAGGCATGTGATCAAGTCTACCATTTTATTTTGCAGAAAAAAATATCATTCAACCAACTTCTCCCCCAAATCCCGATTACGGATTTTTTAGCTGACTCCCTTTAAAAACTAGACGTGGGTGATTTGCCGGAAATGGATTTGCATGAAGAATGATACGGTGTCGCCAAAAGGGACATTTTCCTCCATATCCCTCCGCAATATTATCCTCTCTCTCTTTTTCTTCCAAGTGACAATGCCGAGATAGGAGCTTGGTTGGAGAGAAAGAAAGAGGACATTATCCCCAGCCATGGTGTGCGGTTCCTCTCCAGCCATTATCTTTCCCCATCCCGAAAGAGAAAGCTGAGCTGGGATAACACAACCAAACAGGAATATATATTTTTAGCGAGACCAGACCAGCAAAATATTTAACAAGTACAGACAAGAAGAGGCTCAAGATTAGACTCCATTTTTTTTTACTTCAGCGGAAGAGACATCTTCTTCTTCTTCTTTGGCTATGGTCATACAAGAGTGCGGCGGAGGGAGGACAATGCATTAAAATGCAAGTTCCTCTTCTTTCAGCAATCTTGTCCCGGAATTTTTCTCTCTCTTGTTCCTCCGTCAAACAAAATGGTGCGTGTCCCTCCATGAATGCGTTTTTCCTTCTCTCTCTCTCTCTCTCCGTCCATATTGATAAGAGGATGAATAAAAAGGACACACACATAGCCGGAGTCACAGGCAGGGAGGAATAATAGTTTGGATGCTTCCATGTGAAGGAATGTGTGTCCATGTCCGGCGAGCAAGAAGAAGAAACTGGTGAAAACTCTTTTCTTCCTCTGTAAAGCTGACTGTTTGACTTTGGGTGTAAACGCCGACGAAAAGAGAGAGAAGGAAAAAATATAGTGGGAAAAAGAAAGCGAACGGAGCGGAGACTGAGACATGAACATGAACACTTTCTTGTTTTTTTATATACCCAGCGCGTCACTCACAAAAAAGAAGCTTTAAAGTTGCTGCTGCTCTGGAGTGACTTTTCTTTTTCTTCTTCGGGAAAGAAAATGGATGAGGACAGACAAGTCTGGGGAGATGGAGGGAACAATACCCGTGAGAGGATCACATATGTGTGGGGATGTGGTTTGGTCGTGTTTTTTTTATCAGGTTAAGAAAAAAAAGTGGCGTGGCAGTTTACTTTTTTTCTCCCTTCTCTCTTTTTCATTCACATCAATAAATAGGTTGGGATGGACCTCTTCAATCCTTTCAAAATGCATCTCTGTCCGACCAAGAAGGCAGAGATGGAGACGGAGGAGGGATAACATGATCTCAAAATGATAATGATGATGATGATGACGACAATGATGGTTTAGTCCATGCATGCCCAGAAATTCTTTTTCGGTCCGGCATTTCATTAAATTCCTCCAACCGTATTTATTACCTGGATGGGTCACCTCCACCAAAATAGCCCATGAATAAGTCCAATCATTTTCTATTTTCTATGCATTCAATATTTAAATCAGAGTCTCCGCAACGTTAATTGATATCATCATATCATATCATTTCAGTTCTTCCTCTTTTTCTTGGCTGCGGAATTCCATGAATAAAGTAGTTTTGCTTGGGTGCTTTTTTGGAGGAGCTCTGTTTTTCCCATCATGCCAAAAATATCCTACTCAAAATAATGCAAATAAGTACTTCTAGAAATGTCCTTCCCTCCTTTCCCTCCCGTTCTCCACTGCGGATACTTTTTTTTTCTGTGGGGTGAGTGGTGCATTGTGAATTGTGATCGTGATCATGCTTTGGCATGGCCATCATCATCCCTGTCATCCTAAATTGGAATCAACTGGTTAAACTCCTTTTGCTCCCTCTCTCCCATCCCAATATCCACTAACATGACCAACCCAAACGGAAGATCCCAGAAATCTCCGGTTTCCCAGAGAGAAAAATTATGCATACGTAGGTAATCATGTCATATCATTTTTGAAGACTATGATGAAGATGATGATCATGATAATGATCATCCCACGTGATAAAAAAAGACATGCATACAAAATGACGATGGTGATCATGATGATGATAAGGATGAGGATCATCTTTAATATCATCATCATCTCATCTAATATTACCGCCGTGATCATCATCAAGATGATCCTGAGAAAAATCATCCCCTTTACCATAATATCATATCATATCACATCACATGATGATGATGATGTGATGAGCATTCCCGCGTATTTTTTTTCCTTAGCTCTTCGGTACTTGGTCCACAGGGATAAGGAAGGATGATGATATGTATCATGCTTCCCGGTACTTGGTACATCGTCTGACGATGAAAATGATGATGAGGAAGATGATGCAACATGCAATAATAATAAGCTTTACTTATTTTGCCTTTTCCCTTGGCCAAGGAGCTCTTGTCGTTTTTTTTTCTTCTGGACGTCTCCAATTCTCATGTCCCATTTTGTCTCATATAAAAAAAAGGAAAAGTTGATGTTGCATAATAATTTTTTCCCACTCTCCATAAAGCAGGGTGGGAATGGGAACAGCATCACCACCACCTTCCTTTTTATGGATCTCAATATGTTGACATGATTTTTACAGCCACTTTTCACAACGTTGTTGAAAGAGAGAGACAAGGCAATTGTGTCATCGTCAGCCGGAAGGAGGAAAGATATTATATGGCTTATGCTTGCTTCCCTTAACATGTGCTTTCTGGCTTCTTTTGTCAGTCATCCCCTCTTGGGAGAGGAGGAAATACATTTCAGCCCGGCTCCAGATAGAAAAAATGGGAACAGGAATATGATGCACTGGCTGGATTGTAGAAGGGAAAAATAAATTTGCATAATATGGAGGTGTCTGGGGTGAAGCATAAGCATAACATCATAATCATAATCATCCTATGTCACTATAATGCTGGTGATGATGATGATAAGCATTGTTGCTTGAACAACGTTATCTTACGTTGCCCATGAATTTTACATGGAAACAAGCAGTTCCTTATCATTATCTTATCATCCTGAAAGTCAGAAATTATAATGGAGGGATTGTTTTTTTTTAGAAAACAGGAGCAATTCAATCTATTTTTTTATGGGGGGAAATGTAACATGCCAATACAGATTATGTGGAAAGGGTGGGGCGGAAGTGGTTTGTTTTTTGTTCAGGGGGAAATTATTTGGGCTCCAAATTGATGCTTTGCTTAAGTCAGTAATCTACCCCCAATTCAAAAATAAAAAGGGTGGTGGTGCTATTGGGGATGATGATGATGATGATGACAATAGGGTTGGGTGCAAGAATAAAATATTCATATAAAAAACTACCGCATCAAAGCATAAAAAAAATCCAATCCCCTGCCCGCATAGTAGCCCACAACAGGAATGAGCTTAGTTTAATAATGAGGGGGAAAAGGGTTTAACATAACATGGGATGGTTTTTATTTTTTATGTAGTGGGATTATGTTGGAGGAGTCAAGTTATAATCCTTCCTGAAGGAGGAAAAAAGGGCTTCTTCTTAGATCAGTGGCCAGAGAGATAAGTTTCTGCTTTCTGTCCGGATTCATTTTCACACTTGCAAACCAAAACAAGCCGCTCCACTTCACACTTGACTTGGCATGGCTGGTTATAGCTCAAGTGCCTCTGATCATGATGATGATAATATGTTTCCTCGAGGGAAAGGGAAACAGTTTATTTGTTTTTTTTCTCGCTCCCTTTCTCTAGTCAGTGCTAATTATTTTGAAGGGAAAAGAGGGATGGGATGGGATGGAAGAAGGCTGACGGTGACGTGATGAAGGAGCTGTGGAAAAAAAATCGAGTTTCTTTGATTGTTTTTCTTTCCGGGGAAGTGATAATTACTTACTGTGGCCGTTTTCCCACTCCATCAGCTCCACTTAAGAGTGAGCTGAGCTGAGCTCAACAAGGGGAAAGGCACCAAGAGAGAGAGAGGGAAAAAAATATGTAACATTTATTTGGAGCAAGACACGACACACTTCCGCCCGCCGCCCCTCCTTTAACAGTCCCTTTGCATGATGATGGTGATGATTCCCCAAAGTTGTAAATTGTCTCGTTCACACAAGAAAGAAAAACAAAGTTGAACTGATATATTTTTTTTCTGTTCTGTTTACAAAATCTCAACACGTAAAATTCAACTTAAGGGATGGATCCGCAGCCCATTTATGTTTGTCTGTCTGTCTGGTCTATTTATTTTTTCCCCCAACTTGTTTTATCTTTCCACTAATTACTTTCATTTATATTTTTTTCCCTTCCCAGTTGAAAAAAAAGAAAGAAAAGAAAATTGTTTTCAATTTTTTTCCTTCGTTGAGGAGAGGAAGGAACCATTTTGGGAGAGAAAGACAAACGGGAGCAAGAACAGGAGGTGATGATGATGATGATGAAATGAAAATGGCTTGGTGAGCCATATTGAGATAAGAGCGAGCATTTTTTTTGGGAAGGGGGGGGGGGGTCATGACTCATCATGACATGATGATAAGATAACCCAAACTTGGATTTTGATTTTACTCACGTAATTGGGACAGTTGTTGAAAAAGAGAAATCAGGGCAATTTAGTTTGTTGGCCTTCTTCTTGAGCCATGCAATTAAATTCACAATCCATTTTGCAAGTCCTGCTTATATTTCATTTCACATTTCAATAAATCCTCCAATTTCACATTTTTTGTTTCCAATTTCTGTCTCCCTCCAAAAAAAACCAAACCCTTACATATCTGTCTAACGGCATAATAAATCTTTCAATTGTATTGCAATTTGCAATTTTCTTCGGATGGAATTTTTTTTTATCATACTTCTTCAGGTGAAGATTCCATTCATCCATCATCATATTTTTTGTCGGCGTCTCTTTTGGCTCAATTTATTTCTACGCATTCATTCATTCACTCCACTCCATGCATGAGCACATTTCCTCCAAAACTCCACTCCATGCTTATGGATGATGTCCTGGAGAGGAGGCAAGTGGGGAATCCTACTCCACTCCAGCCAGCAAGAACAAACCAAAGCCAAAGCAAACTTGAGACTTGTCCAACCCAACCTTTGTACGAGTATTTACCCTTTTACTTTACTCGTCAATTGAATGAGCCTCCACATTTTTCCCACGTGAAATATGAGACAAGAGGAGGCTTTCATCTCACAACATAACGGAAGAGCAGCAGCAGCATCAGCAGCAAATGGAGCTTTTGTGTGAGCTCCGCAACTTCAACTTGGCCTTTACCGCAGCAAACCACTTTTACTCTACTTATTGTATTCCATTTCATTCAACATCAACATCCTCCGCCGCCGCCACCAACACCACCAGCTCTTCATAAATATATCATCCCATATCGCATATTATGCATTATGATTATGAAGAAGGTAAATATAAACATTACCTATGTAAAAAAAATGAAATGGAAGAGGGCAGCCACCGGTAAGTAAGCAACATCATCAGATTGTAATTGGATAGCATCCACCACATCATCATCACATCACCTTTGCCATCAACGATACGTATAAAAAAAACCACCCTCCTTCCTCCACCTCCTCCTCCCAATCTCGTTTACACCGTGACGGTGCCAATGACATGGGAAGTGTGCCTCGAAAATAAAAAATAAACCTGGATTTTTTTACTCCCTCTTTTTCTCTGAAATTATTCCACAAACCAAAAAAAAATACCTTCTCATAATTCTAACCAGACGGACAGGGAGGAAAATGATCGGAGTAAAAAGGAACAAGAAGAAATCCTCCCCCTCCTCCTTACTTTAAATAAACAGGTTCAAGAAACAAAAATAAACCATTCCCTTCCTTTATTCTCGCACCCGGACCGAATACAAAAACAAAAATCATAACCAAACCAAAAAAAAAAAAAACTTCAAGAAATTTTTATTTTTCCCCCTCTTTAAAAATCACGAATATAAATCCTCCTCCAAAAAAGATGCCAACCAAAGAAAAGCTGTAAAATATTGTCCTACAGAGACGGAAAATAACTTTTCACTGCAGTGGAGGAGCAGCAGCTCCAATCCCACTAGTAAAAGTCAGCATCTTTCTTTTTCTTTTTCAAGAAACAAATAAATAAATATGGAGAAAATAAAACAACCAAAAGTCTCTCCAAACTGCATCCCCATTTCTTTTTTTTTTGTCAGAATGCAGCACAATTTTTTTTTATAGCATTCCCATTTCCCATGCACAAAAACTTGCATCATCATCACATATTTCTCTTCTCCGGCACAAACTTCTTGAGAGAGAGAACAGCAAGCAAGCCAATTTATTTATTTATTGTTCAACCCCAGAGCAGTCGAGAGAGTGACCCTCAAAAAACTCAGCAACAGCAACAGAATTTCATTGTCAGTGTTAAAAACCCAGGAAAAAATCAAAGGGGAAAGCAAACCGTTTCTTTTCATATTCCTTCCAAGCAATTTCAAAATAAAAAAAAACTCTCTTGGAAAAAAAAGTTTTCTTGTTCTTGTTCTGTGGAACAAGTCAAGTCAAGTTGAGGAGGGAGACGTGCTCTCTCACCAACTTTATTACCTCCATTCCAGCGTCATGAATGATCATGATCATCATCAGCAGCAGCAATCCTCCTCCTTCACCCTCTCCTCAACTTAAAAGTATGTAGCTTTATTCATATTTTGCATCATGTAAATAAATACTCCTCAACCAAACAAGAAAAAAAAACTTCTTGAGAAAAAACTTTTCTCTCTCTCTCTCGTGAAAAGAGACATATTTCTCCCATCTTAGGAAACAAAATGTAAACAGATCCCCTCTTTCCTCTCTGACTGTTTCTCTTTGTTACAGAGAGAAAGATTTTTTTTTTGATGCAGAGGAAATCCAAATCCACTTTTTTTTCTCTTGCTTTCCCTTCCCTCTTCCTCTCTCTCTCCTGTAATAATAGACATATCATAAGCATCATATCATTTGAGCAGGGAGAGGGAAGGGAAAAAAACTTTTTTTGCTTTTTTTCTTCCTTCCTTCCTCCTCTCACTCCTCATTATATATTCATATTCGAGACTGTTTCCTCCTCCTTTCTCCCCCATACCTCCATATCCTTCTTTCCTTGTCTCTCTGACAAAAAAATAAATAAAATCTGAAAAAAATCTGGAATCTTTTCTTCATCTCAGCTCATTTCACTTCATCATCGTCATCATCCAAAAGGATAAATATGAACTTGTTAAATAACAGGAGCAGATTTGACTAAAACGCCGGAATCATTTTTTATTATTTTGCTTAGGCAGAAAGAACAGGAAGATTTGATGATGACGAAAATGGAAAATATTTGGTAGTTGCAATCAAAGTCATAATCAAAGTCATTTACTCATGTCTCAACTTCCCCCCGGAAATCCCGATCCGTTTTCTTTTTTGTAATCTATTCTAATTCCTCTCCGTATTACACTTCCGGTTTCCTTCCCTATTCCTGGATAGAATATTGGATAGACAAGAAAACGGATGAGATACTGTTCAAAAACAAAGTTACTTTTAATTCTTCCTCCCGTCATTATCAATTGGAATGGGAGATGCTTTCAAACAGAAACAAACAACAAAAATAACCTCCCCCAATCAGACAGACGATACTCCAATCCAATATGAATATAATAATCATATTTTTTTTTTCGTAATATGATAAGCTTGATCTTGACTTGATTTTCCTTTTTTATTTTTTGTGTTGATGTTGTTACAGGATCAGGATCATCATCAGCATGAGGGACAAAAAAACTAATCGATAATAACACACTCCACTTGTGCTTCACTTTGACTGTCTGCCTGCATGGATTCATTTTTTTTTGTGGATGTTGTTGTTGCTGTTTCGTTGTTGTTTTGTTATCTTGGGCTCTCGGAGAGGAGCCAAATCTCTTTTATCCGCCCATAAATGAACGAGAGAGAGAGAGGGCATCATTAACAGAAGCCATGCTATACAGTTCCCTCCACACATAAGTAGGGAGGAAGGGAGGGAGGTTAGTATGACTATATCGCTTTTCTCCTTTTTCCTTGGCTTGTGTGGAATGACTTGGTTGGAATCACACATAAAAGTGGCGACGACGACGACATTGTCGACGGGAATAAATACGTTTGAAAATCACCCTGTTTATTTTTTTTCTTATTTTTTTTACAAAGGAGGATAATAATGGCGTGGGTGAGTGAACTCAAAGTGCATCTCCCATTCCCATCCCGATCTTTCTCCCTCCCTCCTCAATGCAAACTCATTGGTTTGGTGAAAGTTTTCTATTTGTATTTGGATGATGAAATGATGATGGGATATGGGATGGATGGCTTATTATTTGTTATTAGGGAAAGCGGCTGGGAAATATGGCGGGGCAGAATGAACAAAGGCTCGTCATCATCATCACCACCACCACTTTATCTTCATTAAAAGCAGGTCACATCTTGACTCCATCCCCCAACTTATTCCCGCTCCCCACAAAAACAGCCATTTTTTACAACGATTATTATACCATCCCCACTTGAAAGTGACTGAAGAGACATGGATGGATGTAGGAATGAGCCCAAGGTGACGACCGAGAATAGATTATTATTGGGATGATGATGATGATGATGACGTTGATAGTGAAAGGGTTATGGGCACACCTGGTGCTCCACCAATTTTTTTTTCTTTCACTCTCGGGTGAAAGTGAAAGAAAAAACTTTCCTCTATTTGTTATGAGCATATCATACAGCTGGAAAGATTTTTTTTTGAATAACCCTTCTGGGTTAATGTCACCCAACCACCATCATCATCATCATCATCCCCAAAAAAATATTAGAGAGAGGATGGGAAAAAATATGTCAATTTTTTTAAACCCACTCATGATCGAGACATGATGATTAGCCATGAAATGTATCTGTATCGCCTATTGCAAAAGCCATTCCATCCAAGAATGAATATGGCCCTTCTCCCCATAATAAAGCAAAGTGAAACATTAATTTTTGAGTAAGTCAACATCAACATCATCTGTGTCGTGGACAGTGCTAATATATTTTTTTTCTTTTGCAAAAAAAAAACAAAAACAAATTCCGGATGATGGGAAAAAACCACTCCATTATAATAACTGTAATGGCCCCCTACTAAAACCAGCCATATAGATACAGGGAAGGAGGAGGGTCACAGTTGGCCCAGAAAAAAAAAAACCAACTTGGAAGGAATCATATTCACAGCCATTAATGGTCTAGATGTAGTCATATTCATCCCCTCCTCCTCCTCCTCTCCATGTACTTGTTTGTAAGAGTGACTTGACTAGCTTAATATTTCCCTCTTTATTTTTTGAAACCATGTTCCAGCCAGGAAGAAACATGACAGGAGACGGTTTGTACTTTGCAGAGGAGAAAACAGCAAAATACATGAGGAGGATGACGATGGGAAGTATATAAATGTAATGGGATGGCGTGAACGTCACTTCATTTTTTCCCCTTGTCACTCTCCATGAGTGACGCTCTGTCTTGTATGACTAGGGAAAGAGGGAGAAAGCCGAGCGGTATATATGAAATCCGCCTCTCTTTAGCTCTTTCACTTTTTTCTACTCCTGCCACTTTTCATACGTATTCTTTTTTTGTCATCGTTCGTCCTCATATCCATCCCAAGAAAGAAAAAAGACTTTCTTTTTTTCCCTCCTAACCATGATATGATGTCCGCCAACCGTCGCCATCCTTCATCCGTCAAAAGCCGTGGAAGGATTTTCCCTCCGATTTGCAAAGCCGTGTACAAAGCTTTACAGACAATTTCTCTCCAAAATATAAACTGTAAAGTACCCACATGAGAGAGAGGGAGAGAGGGAGGGAGGGAGATGGGAGCCAAAAAAAATGTGGTGGGATCCCTCCAGATATATATTCATGTGAGGAAATGGAGGGAACTTCGTAGCCCAAACTGGATTCCATTTTCCTCCTTTCCTTAAGAAACCAAAATAGCTTGTTTTTTTTCTTCTTTTTTTCCCAGCATAATTGGGTAATGGAGCGGAGCTAAAAAATTAACACATAAAAAAAAGTTCCCTGATATAAAAAAACAAAATAACTTATAGTCTGGTATGGCTACAGCTGTTTTACTACAATCGTTTGTAATGTGCTATTATGTTATCCTGATTTTTATTTGAGGGAAAGTAAATAAAAAAAATATAAGTACCATACCATATTCATAATATAATATTTAAGTACATTAAGCTTATTACGTATTTATTGCACGTGCGACGTGACAATGTTGAGCAATTAGTTTCACTTTCCCTTCTCTCGGAAATCTGATTTTATCCCTGACTGGTGGAACTGGGCTTGACTTCACTCTTACGCCAGCCAAGCCAAGCCAAGCAAAAGCTCAAAACACTTTACGTTTGACTTGGTTCAGTTCATTCCATATCATATTATCCCGGATTTTATTTTCCCCTTCTTTCTCCCATGCCATTTCCATGTCTGGCTTTTCGCATGTCATGTTTCTGGTTGGAATTTATTATGTGATAATTGTAATAATTATAATCGGTTTTACAGGATCAAAATAAAAAGAAAGAAATTTATGACGTGACAGAAGAGGAAGCCTCCCTCCCTCCCTCACTCTCACACACTTTCCATT
>JAQIWX010000496.1:0-16364 GCA_034696785.1 Lepidocyrtus cyaneus | reverse complement strand
CCTTCATTTCACAAAAAAATATCAACAAAAACAAGATGTAGAAGTACCCATGCGAGTGTTGTGCTACATAAAATATATTCGAGCGTGCAACGATCTTTTTTATGCGCAAAATTGCACAATGAAGGAAAACGGTAGGATGGATGCGGATGGTCACTCACAAATCCGTTCTCTATCCATTATCCACTATTCCTGTACAGGATATCCTAAACTATTGTGCAATGTAGATGGAAGTTCAGTAAAAACAACTGTAATTGCATTTTGTACAGTATTACATAACGATTCTAAATTACCAACTGAACTTGCATAAAAAACAACATGCAGAAGTCTAATATGCATTAATTTTCTCATTATAGTTGTAAGTGACATTGTACGAAAGCTTAATAATTGGAACTGAAGAGTTTTGGAAATATGAAAGGGTTTATGTACACCTATGTAACATGCGATGCAAACTGCATTATACCAAGCTAATGGATGGAGATGGGATGAAAAAGTATTTGTTCTATAAGTCGACTAACCTTATATAATATAATAACTTTTACCTACAAATAACGCGTTTTCTCATATCCCATCCCTACTATTGCCTACGTACGTGACAAATTATCATTAGCAGACTCAAATTGAATATGGCGGAGCAGAGTTCAGTGCTAAAGGAATTAGGGACAAATGGATGAAACGTTACCATTTACAGGAAAACCTCTGAACATTTTATGGACTTTTGCAGAAACCCAAAAAGGGTTCCTTTCAAGAGCAGAAGAGAAGAAACAAAGAGCTTCTTTAATAATGCATGCAGTTTTGGAACCTTCCCCTTAGTTTGGGTTCAGTACTCTCTCAGGACGCGTAAGTGATTGTGTGCAGGGGTAGCACTGACTATTATTAAGGACAAATCAGTCTATTCATTGTTCAGGTTCAGGGATAGTGAAGGGTTGCAATTGTTCTCATTACCAGCCTGTGACTATTTTTAGTTTGAGTCATGGACTAAACTGGAAAATCCCCGGAGGGAAGAACCTTGAAGAAACAAACTGCATTCGACTTGTTTTTACCGACCGGTTTATGAATATTCATAGAAATAGTGCATGTGAATCGTCTGGAGGAGATGCTCTCTTGGTCAGTTCCATGAAGGACACTGACGGACGACTACAACTTCTGGAGGAGGTAACTGTAATACGGGTCAAGTCAGATATAAAGTTCCCGATTCCCACAGTGTCTGATGGTAGTTGACAACACTCCAGAAGTTCGTCAAAAATCGGTTCATTACTACGTAGTTCTTTTTAGTGAGGGGTAACTTGAAAAACTAGGCCAGTTGTGGAAAATTGTTAACTGTGACTGTGATTTCGGGATAAAAATACAAATTCCAAAATGTTCCCAAAGTTTCTAAACCCGATTGAGGTTCACTCTGTTCATGTCCTGGGACTGGGGGCAATCTTTGCCATGCTATTTTGGCCGATAGCTTTCATGCTCTACTGCCTAAACATAACCCTCAGATTTATTTCCCAAAGGTTATGCAACTACTTCTACGACCCCGGCCGATATGTGATCGCCGACGGGGAGGACTCCGTTTTCGGGGTGAAACTCCATGGCAGTAGTAAGTCCTTCATTTTTGGCTACCAAATCATCAAGGGCGAGCCAGACCTCGGGATAATCCGCTCCAAAATGGAGAGACTGGTCAACTCCACCAGAGGCTACGAAAGGATGAGATACGCCATGACTCCAAAATTCGGATACTTCTGCTGGGATACGAGAGTACCATTTGACGTTACCAAAAATGTCCGGCTTCTCGACAATTTCGACCCTGAGGAAATCGTCGATGAGACCCGACTCACCGAACTCTGCTCAAACCTAGTGGGGACAGACTGTGGGGAAGACAAGCCCCAGTGGGAAATTTTGATGATCCCTAAATTCCAAATGGAGGATGAAAAGGAAACGACTCATTACGCCCTCATTATCAGACTGCATCATGCTTACTGCGACGGAATCTCATTTGTCCTGTTGACCAACAACTTCCTAGCAGATTCTCCAGGAGAGCTCCCCATCAATCCCATGAAGGGCTTCAACAATCCCGTTTGGATTAAGGCATACATCTGGGCAAAGATCTTGATTGTTGGCCCGATGAACTTCTTCAAAAATTTACTCATCATGATCATAACACCGAATAGGTTCAGGGTTGACCGTTACGCGAGTAGAAAGATTCTGGCGAAGAGTTCCTTCGTGGAATTGGATACCTTGAAGAAAATTCGTGTGGCCTCGGGAACCTCCGTGACATCCATCACTTTGGCGGCTGTGTTTGCTGCAGCGTATAAAACGCACTTGAGGCTATTTCCAGGGAAGCCACTGCCCAAAACCATGCATTTGGGGAGTGTGGGTTGTATGCTACCCTACAGTGATGAGAAGCGGTTGAGCAATCAGTTCACAATGTGGAAATACGCTGGCCCGTTGGTGGTTGATGATCCTAAAACTAGACTAGCCATGGCCTACGAGGAAGTGAGAAAAGGTGCTAGTCAGCCTGATCCAGTTTTCAATTTTTATATGCAACGGGCTTTGGGCTCCCTACCAAAATTTTTGCATGAGATACTTTTCGCCCTGTCTGGAACTCCGTTGATGCTGAGCAATGTTCCAGGATATACTACTCCAGTGAAGGCCTTTGGAGGGGAGATTGTTGATGTGGCGGCCTGGATTCCCCTGGTCACGACGACAGGTTTGTATCATCAAAACCTTTCAATGGAACGTCTTTGAAAATGGGTTTTCATGATTTTCGTTAAAAAATTAATTTTGATCCTTTCCAGGCATTGGTTTGTCCTCTCAATCCTATTGCGGCAAAATGCACTTTGCTGCAGTAACTGACCCTCAGTTATTCCCCACTGCTGAGGACTGCAGACAATTCCTGGAAGATGTTATAGAGGAAATCCACGTGCTAGCAGCAGCTTTTGGAATTCACGAAGGAAGGATGGAAGGCAAAGAGCATCAAACTATTTGGACGATGCCTACTACATTGAAAAATATTCCACCGAGTACGCCAAATGAATATAGTCCACTAATCAATTCATAAATACTCATTTTGGTTTGTTTTATAATACATAATGATATTGCTAGTTCTAAGTTTTTTGTTAAATATTTTTAAAGGTTACGATGAGCAAGGGAATGGTCTTAAGACGCCCCAAGCCACCCAGTCCACAAAGGATGTTAATGATAACGAAGAATCCGTTCAAAGTTTGGAGATTTCATCATCATCCCCATCAAAGTCAGTATTGCCCTTGACTCCTTCACCGAAATCTGGCTCAAATGGGGAAATTCCGTGCAGATTTAGAAAAGGGCATAGCGTCAATGTCATCGGCGGAAAGGAGCCTGTAAGTGCTACTCCAGTCAGAGCTCTAGAAAAGGTTTTATTTGGCAAAGAGCACAAGGTTATTTAAGAGACCATGCAGCAGTGATTGTTTAGTTGGTCTTCCTTCATGTGATATGTGTTTTATGTATAAAAAAAATGACAAATGTTATATAAGTATAGGAACATGATCATTATCGTCATTATGTTTGCTGTACGTTTATGAGTATCTCAAACGAGAATTCTGCCGTGGTCAAATAGGCCGTCCGTTATTACCTATGCATTGCATTTTCTAAACAAAAACGGCTTATTTGTATTCTATTCAAGGATGAGTAATCAACTGCATTTCTATGCGAAGGGGTATAGTTTTTTTATCTAATTGTAAGTAAAATAGTAGGTAGTTGTAACATTCACGTACTCTATTTCATGTCAATCTCAAAACTTTTTTTTTGACTTTTTTATTATTGTTAACGACATAGAGGAATAGATTTAAATAAAAAACATTTTTCGAAATATATACACTCGTTTACTTTGTTTTTCGCTTTTTCTGGAACGAAGGTTTCGTTTTATTCGGCCGTTTTCGAACAATTCCAGGATTGAGCATAACCTATAAAAATGTAAAGTTTAATTACAAAATTAATTACTATGAAATTAAACTTCCCATGAAATAGGTCAATTTAAAATATGTAAACTGTACCTTCTCTTTCTTCATTGCTCTGTTGAGGTTTCTCTTCTTGTAGAAAAAGTCATTGACCCTTGCGTGGATTATGTTAAATTCGGAGCTTCCCATCAAGTCTCTCAAAACACTAATCAGTTTCTCCGTTTCATTCTTTAGCTCTTCTGTAAGAACAAAGCATGTAATCATTAATGAAAAAGGGTTCTGTGACGATATCTTTCCAAAGTAATTAGATTGGGCAGAAAGTACATGAGTAGATGCACTTACGAGGAACATTATCATCGGTGAGCTCACGGACAGCTACTCTTGTCATAATCTCAACAACATGTTCAATGGCATCTCGAGGACATGTTTTTGCGATCCCTCTAAAGCATCCCATTGCCACCGTTCGCTATAAAACCATAAAATTGTTTAGGATTGGTACTCATTGTAAGAAACTATGCAGTACTACTTTGATATAGGATAGGAAGACGGAAACTTACTATCGTAGTTACACGTTGATTCTTCACAACTTCTCCATTTACACTTCTCCTGATTGCACTAATGATTTCTACGAATGGATCCTTATTTTCGAGCCGTGCTGCAACTGACACTAGCAGAACTAGAGCGTATGCACCCTATGCATAAAAACAAAACCATATTTTCCATCATTTTTATATCTGGATCGAATTCGAACCCGAAAGAACATCGCTAGGATCAGGAAAATTGAATAAAATGTACCTTCGCCATAACATCCTCCCTTTCCGATCTTTTCATTGCAACCCATAGTTTGCTTATTAACTGATGCAGATCATCACTGCTGTGTAGAAAGGCACATACTGGCTCCTCGTTCATAAGATTGCTTGCAACAGTGGACTTCGGGATTTCCTCGGTTAGTTGCAGCTTGTTTAATACACTAGATATAATATCTACCGCAATTATAGGTACCCATTCGTGCTCGTATAATAAATAGGTTTCCCTCAGTAGGCCTGTAATAATTTAAAAAAAAATGTAATTGCAAACTGCAATGTTGATTAACATTAAACTACGGGAAAAGACAAATTAAACTTACCAAAAATGGCCTCTACTTGTGTCTTCAATGGGGAACTACAGTCCCAAAGTTCCTTGTCAAAAGCATTTCTTGTCAATGCCTTTTTGAATACTACAACTGCCTGAAATATTATGTAATCTTTGATTTGCTGTGTGATCCTCACGTTCTGGGAGCACATTTCCTCCAGAGACGTAGGATCCAGTACATCTTTGATTCTTCCAATTATCACAGTCATTTCGTCATTCCCAAAGATTTTTGGGTCGTTGATTAGCAGTCCAATTATAAGGAAGAAGGTATCCAGCTCGGGAATCTAAACAACAGTAAAAATTAATAAGTTTTTCCAGATCCCTCACATTTGAGTAATGATTCATCGAATATTATTCAGGGACCTACATGCTTCTCCAACATTAGAAGCTTCAGCAATATACGAACTAACGACTTCTTCTTTTCGAGTTTAAACAGGGATTTCGTTGCATCACCTAGTCTTTCCCGAACTTTAGGTTGCTTTTCTTTGTCTAATGTGGTCAGCAGTTTGAGGAAAATGAGTTCTTTAACTTCCTCAAAGCAATCCTGGTGAAAAAATATTAAGATTAATTAACATCATTCCAAGTACCCGCAATACTAACGTTCAGAAACATAAACAGATTTGTACTATGAATGAACTGCTTATCTTACCTCTGGGATGCTTTCCAACAAGGAGTTGAGTATTTCTGCGGCGGTAAGTCTACCACTTTCATGTGGATAGTCCAATTGTCGAAGTATAAGTTGTACTTCAACATATAGGTCTTTAGGATTTGTTAGATAATTATTAAGGTAAGCCATATAAGCCTGCAAGGAAAATAATGTAAGGTTACATAAGTATATCATACAAAATTATCGTTATAAGTTTTAAAGTTTTTGACACACAGTTGGTAAACAGTATACATACCTGTCGGCAACCCTCATTTACATGTTGGTAATAGCTCGTGATACACTGCTTGAATACTTCTTGCATTAAATCGGGTAGTATTGAGCATCTGTACTTGTTTTGAAGAATTCCTCTCAACAAAGTTAATGCAGAACTCTGGAACAAAGCAAGCCAATTTACAAATAAGCAATTAAATATAAAACAGACATAATAAAGTAAATATTATTTACAAATCAATTTCTAATTACCGAACAATTTCCATCAGTCAAGTAACCCTGAATGCACTTCAGCATGAGTTCAAAATCCTGGAGAACAACTTTGAAATCGGAAAACCGTATGAAGAATGCCGAAAGAAACTAAAATAAAATAAAAACAAGAGTTAGCTGTATACGCATGTATTCAATCACAAAAGCAGACTTGTAAAATAACATCAATTCTTTCTACTCGCTTCGCTTACCTTGAAAGTTGCATTCGTTATTTCAGAATCAGTAGTGTTCCGGTAGCAATGAGCATTCATGGCAGTAAATCCATTTCGTTGCAACGTGTCGATGATTTCCGGCTTTTTGAAACTGATAAGATCAAACTCCATCAGCAGGGTTATGCATCGTAAAGACACCACACTGACCTGTAATAAAGAAATAACATTTTAATATCATAATCATGCACCAAAGCATTAACAAAAGGTTATTCAGCTTTAGTTTTAGTAGTTGTGACATTCATCTCAGTGCAACCATAAATATTCATTATTTAGGCCAATGGTTCCGAACGTTTTAATATTGCACCCCTGCATTCCCGCAGATCTAAACTTTAGATAACTCCGGGTATATGGTAATGCCAAATTATTGTAGTTAGTGTAAACTATCTACAATTAATTGTCCATAAATTATACCTGCTTAGAAGTTGCCTTGATTCCATCAACCAGAAACGGCACAAATGAGTCCAGTAGTAACAACGATTCCTTGCTCTTTAACTTGTCTCGAAACTTTCCCCCTCCTCTATTCAAGCCAGTGTATAGACAAGTAATTCCAAACTCCATAAGTAGCGACTGACCGCCAAGTTTCCCCTCAATAACTGTCTTTTTCTTTAGGACAGTAATCAGTTTTGGATCTTTGGGTGTTTCCAGGAACTTTTTCTTTTTGGTTGGAGGCTCGTCGCCATCCTTTTCAGTTTCATAAATTGATCCATCCTTTTTGATAACTTGTAAGAGCCATTCTAACAGCTCATAGTAATTTACAGCAGTGTTATCGGCAAGTCCTTCTGTAACAGACAGAAGCCACTGCCTGGACGATTTCATTACTTTTAACGACTTCTTCTCGGTGATATGTTTTATCGCTGGATCAATCAAAGAGTTTAACTGCTCTACCGAAGAGACACATTTCGAACAAACTTTTAAAATTGGACAGGCGTTGCTCTTGCTAGCCTCTCGAGTTTTTTGCTTGATAGCTTGGACATCCTTTTCCTCCTGCATTACACCGTACAGCTCATCGTCACACAATGACAAGATTTCTTTAACAGGGACATGGCTTGGATCAGCTTTCAAGTCATTTTCCAAACACCGCAATAAATATGCTACTGTATAGTTTAGCACATGCTTTTGATAACCTCGTTGTAAAGACGACTTTAAATAACCAATCACTGGTTTCAGATGGCTAGTTCCCAGCTCTTGGATTACACTTAAAAGAGTTTTTCTCAAAGTATTCCTAACAGACACTAATTCGTTGCGAAGTCCGGCTGCGATGGAAGGGATAATGGATCTAATCCCATTCTGGCCTTCCGCTTTCGGAATCTTCTTGAGTAACTTCACCAAAGCAATTGTACAGGGAATTTTTAGAATGACATCGTCATCAACTTTCTTCACGGCTCTTGATAATTTATGCGTTGCCTTTTCTTCAAAATGAAGGAACTTTCTCAGTTTCGGAATGATCTGCGTTTTCAATATTCCTAGGCACTTGACAGCTATGGCTTCAGGGAGCAATGTCAACGTTTGGACAACGGATTTTTCGGGTATTATAAACTCTTCCTTATCTGAGCCATCATCGTCCAATTCCATTTCTTTATTTTCATTACTGTTAGCAGCTTCTTGAGGGAGTTGAACTTCGTTCGGTTGAATGGTCTTGTTATTGATTTCTATTTGTTCAACATCTTTTCTTTCTTTTGGGCAGGCTTGACTCAAATCGAAGTGGAAAGCATCCATTATTGCGATAAGAACTCTTTCAAATTGCTTCGCAAGGCGAGTATTTTTCTTCGGGTCATCCAAAAGCTTATTTAGGTAGGAGAAATACTGATCATGAGAGATAGCCGTCATAACTTGCTTCAAGACCTGGAAAAATTGAAACGAGACATTTGAATTGGGATTTATTTAATTTTAATCGAAACACATGCATACGCCCTTTTCTTGTAAACAAAATGTTTAAACAGTATGTGACAATACCTCAATTGAAGAATCGATAAGTTCATTAAAATTCTTAGTGAGCCGATCCTCGTCAAATAAGTTGTGGGTTGCAATAGGGAGAATGAAAGCTTGAACTACTGCTGGACTTACTTCATGCACTGTTTCTGGAAGCCTTTTACCTAACCTATACAATCAAATTACATGGTACATTGAATAAAATTGAATATAAACGAATTTATGGTAGCGATACTGATAAAACCAGAGGTAGCATAATCTTATCTTACTTGTTCATTGCTCTCGTTCTTAAATGGACCTGGATGTCGCAAAGACCTTCAATGATCTCTAAAGTCAGCAGCTTCTGTAATCCTTTGAAGGTACCGTGTAGCTCACCGCAAGAGCTTACAAAGGCAAATATAATCCTTAAAACGTCTTCGTACCGCTTGTCGTCTTTTTCATTTACACAACCGCGAAGTTTTGGAATTACAACTGAATCTAAGAACTTGTTCACAGCAGTTCTTTCAGTGTCATTTTTGGCAGCTTTATCAGGCAACGAAGATGACATTGCTAGAAGTACATTCTTTGCAGCGTTTCTCAGTCCAATGTCGTCTTCCTGAAATTATAAACGTAATTATTGAAACAGAAGTTTTACATCTTAGCTCTAAGTTTTTGATTTTAGGGATTTTTTACGAGTACTCACATGACCCGTGCTGTGAATACAATTGTAAAAGATTAGCGTATATGACTCCAAATCAAAGTTTTCGTCTTTAATGAGGTTCGCAGCCATTTCGAATGCTTCCTGGCGTTTACTGAAGTTGGGAATGTCAGAAGCTGATTCTATCCATGCATTCATCCCACTGATTATTTCATACAGCTTTGATTCTTTTTTGCATTCCAATGTTGCTACCAAAGCAGTCCGAAGTCGACGGCCACGGATCCAAGTGAAACTGTGCGCTAATTTCCTATACAACGCAACAAGTAGTCAATGAAATATTTTTTCTTTGTATTTTCCATAACCTCAATTTTTGCGATTACTCATCAAATTACTTACATTATCAGGGCTGCTTGATTGTCGACATTCATCAAAAGCTTCCCCACCGCAGATATGCTATTAACCAGGATTTCCTCATTGTTTCTGCACAACCGGAAGGTGTCAATAATTACAGCACAAAGCTTTTGATTCAGCTCAACTCCAGTTGCATATCCGGCAAGAAGAGAAATCAATGTCAAACAATTTCCTCCGCCTGACTGACTCGTAAACTTCTTAAATGTTTGCGCATCATGGAATAAATTGAGAATAACTTCTTTTCCCAACAGGACTACATTGGTACCGATGCTCTCTGAATAATTAAAACAGGTGAATTATATTTCAGTTAGGAACATACGACAATTTAAACTACATAATGCAACACTTTAAACTAATTATTTTACCTGTAGTGGTAAGCGGGTGTGCCCCCGAAACATTCAATGGAGAATTGCTGCTACACTGTAAATACTCCTCTGCCGGTTCTTCCGGATCATCCAAAATATCCGGTGGATTGACCAAATTAAAGATAATTCCCAGAATATACTTTTTCACTTCGAATATAGTGGATTTGGAACCCAAAAGATCGAAGAGTCTCTTCATGGGACTTTCTTCGAGGTTTCCATTCTTGCAATTGGTAAAGAGAATGTGATATCTGCGAAAACAAATGCATTCGATGGGCATAAGTCGTAGAGAATGCTTAGCCTAACTATGTTTACATACAAAGAAGACAAAGACAAATTAATCTTAATCATACCTTTCATGTGTACTCCAAACCAAGAAAAGTTTTAGTATCCAACTGACACTTCCAACAGACGTTGTAGTGATATCCTTCAAGGCAGACCAAATGAACACATCGAAAATTCGCGAAAGAGTTTCCTCTTTCATGTCCAATCGAGGAAGAGAACTGAAGAAGGCCACTATGCAAATATTTCCAGCCTTCAACGCTGCCTTCTTCTGTTCTTCAAATACTGCATCTGGTATTTGTTCTGAAGGGTCCAGTGATCTTCTCGATAATGGTTTGACTGAAGTGTTAATAGAGCACATCAAATCGCACACACTATTTACAATCTGATCCAATATTGTGGGAAACTTGTAACGCCAAATACGGAGTGCGGCCGTCATTTTATTTATTTTGATTTCGATGATTTTAGGAGGGAGTTGAGTAACTGAAAAGAAAAAATAACGGAAATCACTTATATTATTAATTCGAAATACATTGTTCAAGTATGAACAGCCAGGCACTTACACAGAAAGTAAATTTAGTGCAGTTAGCAGTATGCAGTACTTACGTTCATCGGGAGGTCCAACGGTCAAATCCAGATACCTCCTTGCATCAGCTTCAGTACAACCTGCCAAGAATCTCAAAACCTGAAGCCGCTTTTCTCCTTTCATTGCCCGCTCTTTTCCGATCAGAATGCGCAACAATATTTCCATTAAAATAGATCTTCTTTCTCCGGTTTCGTTTTCATACTGTTTGTTGATAGAAGTATCCACTGCGTCAATTCGAAACTTATGAACTGGGTCCATTGAATCACTATTGATGATTTCGTCGATATCTTCCCTGAAAACAACGCAAATATTCAAATACATTAAACAAAACATCCATAGAATTTGAATATCTGATACAGTTATAATGAAATTTACGAATTGTAAACTAACTTGTAATTCTTCAGTTTATTCTTTCTCTTCGCGAATAAGAATTTCCACGCGGCCTTTTGAACGTCCTGCGAATACATCAGATACTTAAGGGCCGACTCCCACAACTCATTGTTGACATTTACCAAGTCACAAGTTTCCAAAAACTGCAGCATCGGAATGACCAGCTTAGCAGTTTCTCGCCTACTTTTACCCTTGCCCTTGTCATCATTATCTTCAGATTCCTTAGCGCTATCACTGAAATTAAGTAAATGATTTTATAAAACTTAAACTATCAAACCTTTGTTCTGTAGATAACCCAAATGTGAAACTGACTAACTGACATACCCAAAAGCAATATCCACAAATTCTTTTATATCACCATACTGCTTTTTTGTTAACGGTTGGCCTTTTAGGGTTAACCAGAGATTTATATTATACTGCGTTATATCTAATTGTTCTTCAACTCCAGTATAGCAAGATTCCGACTTTGGCAAGCCAAATGTTTCCACCATTAACACATCCAGGAATTCTAAACATTACAGAATTTACATAAATGAATTGAGACTTCTTTACTACATAACAATCCAAAATTCTAAATCACGAATAATTTTTCCATCACTGACCTGTGCATTCTTCATCTACTGCAGGGATGATACTTGTTCGAAGAGGCTCTTCAGAGTCCTTAGGAAAGTTTTGGTTTTTACAGAAGTGGGGACCAAATGTTTCCCAGTACGTGGTTATTTCAATCTGCTTTCCTGCATGACGAATAACTTCAACACATGGTGTCCAAATTAAATTGAAGTTGGTGTACAAAAGTCCAAGTGTGTGCTTAAGACAAAGCTGTATAAGAAAACAATAAATTCAAATGAATATTAACACACCAAGGTATCTACATCCGCATTCCACTTCTAAATTTTAACTGTAAATTTTAACATACCATCTTTAAATTCACGTCGTAGTTTTCACTTCCGACAATCACTTTGCACTCCGTAAGAATTGATTTTGCAAGGGAGCCAAACTTATTGTTAGATAGACTCATATCCTCCAATTCTAAAAATTTGTCCAGCATTTCCATTGCCTTATCCGAAGAGTGGCTGGTTAAATGGACGGTACTTCTCAAAATTGACAGAGTGATGGCTCTGACCTACAATGCAATGTAACGAAAATTATTTAAAAAATGAAAACATCAGAAATTTTGGAGCAGTTAATAATGTAAAATGTACAGCATTGTTATTGCATTGTAATACTACAATTTACCATTCTAAATCCCGATTGTAGATTGCTTGCAAGGGAATCCCATTTGCTTTCTATAAAATCTCTCAGGATCGGTTCATATACAGAAAAGTCAGCCGACATGATGAAATACACTAGCAAGTCTAAAATCTTCAAGCTCCATAAACAAAAGGACTGTTTAGAAACTGCCCCATCCACAGACGTAGTTAAATAATCCAAGAGTTCCTTGACGGGTACGTGCTCATAAAACGAAGCTTGTGGAGCAAGTTGGGTGATAAACGCCTGAAGAATGTAGTAAACTGCTGGCAACACATTCGAGGCTGAAGACTGATCAGCGTTTCGCCTGATGAATCTTGACAGGAGATTAATGCAATTGTGTAGACAACTTTCACAGTTTTTGCTATTCAGTCTAGAGAATACGAGAAGTAACCTAACGGAATATCCAATCTTTTCGGGTGGGCCTTTCTCATCGATAGCTTGTTTTAGGCTTTTCAACAGATTACAGCTACAAAACAATACAAAATAATTGACAGATAAATAAATGCAATGAGTTACCGATATCCTTTTCAATTAACAAATTAAAATAAACATAATTAAAAGCAGATTATTTACCAGTTCCAAGTTGTTCCTTTGATGCTACTGGCGTTCAGCGTAGTTATTACCCGTTTTTGACCCCTATAGTAATACATTGGGGTCGTACTGCCGGTGAAGTAGTGACTCTCCCCACTAGGTAACTGATACAACCCTCCTTGTTGTAATATAGCTTCACTCAAGCAATACACTGCCATATTTGGACATTCCCGCACGTATGAAGGACTATCGTTACGTGTGTACGCCTCCATAACTGGCTCAAGGAACATTCTAAAATACGCTCGAAAACTTCGTAGACATCTATCCAGTGTTTCTACCGCTTCGTAGTTGACAACTTTGAGAAGTTTGTTCACGACGGGTTGAAATAGGTTTAGGGTATCCGTATCAAACGATGAACACTTAGCTTCAATTAATGTGACAACAATTTTTGTCAGGATATCTGCGTTTGCTTGACAAGCTTCAGGTTCCACCGATATAGATTCAAGAAGTTTAGCGCAACTAGAGATGTCCGTAATTTTTCCAGCATTGTTGAATTCAATCACAGTTGCATATACTGTTAATAAATTGGAGACGCTGTTGTTTCCTTTTATATCTTCCAGGATCAGATCCTGCAAAAAGGTAAACAGTGGTCAAATACATGTATAAAATGCACTTCATGCTTTACAGTAGCACACACACAAATATATAACAAGCAATTAGTCTATTAAGATTTTATTTATTTATTTTACCTCTGTTAGATGTATCAGCGCATCACTGTTGGAGGCTTTGGCGTGGTTGAGCAACCGAAGAGTTAACTGACTTAAAACATTAGTCCACACTTTCTTTTCTTCTTCATCTAGGCCTTGTAAAAATTTTACACAATCTTTGAATTGAATTCCTGGACCAGTAAGTTTCATTGTGCCTCCAACCCCCTTGAAGATGGCGAACAGCAAAGTAGCTACACCAACTGCGTGCTGTAATGTAAAAAGTTTCATTTTAACCTTCAGTTTAATTTTGAATTTGTAAATTGTTTCAAAATTTAATAATATTAATTAATTATTTTAGATAGCTGGTCTTGCCTCTGGATTTTTGCGTAGAAAAACGCTAAAAAGCAACTTCAAAAACTTCTCCGGGTGATCCCGAGCGAATTTTGTGGACACGATTGAAAATGCTTCACAAGCAAATATCATCACATACGTTTTTAATTTTGGATCCAGAAAGCAAGAAAACTGCTTCATATGATGGGGAAGATCTTTTATTATTTGCTTTCTCAGGTACTTTGATAAATAAGCGTAGCATTTGAATCCAGCCTCGATAATTTTTGTATTTTTGGACTCCAAAACAATTTTTATGATAACTCTAAAGAATTCTTCAAAATGCGGGTAGAATTCCTCTCCCAAATCTCTAGACAGTGCGATAACCATCCTGCAAAGAATAAAACAACGATACAATTAACATTAACATTACTACTACATAAATGTAACTACGTCTATTCATTTTTCATTTATTTGAGGTAAACTTATTGTGTGCTTACGCAAACGCTGGCTCAAATGAAGCCACATTCCCTCCATTGTCAAGATGATCCAGCAGAATCTTTGCAAATTTTTCCTTTTGTAGTAACAGTTGAGTCAAAGTCATGGAGTCGGTTCCAATCTCGCAGAGGAGGTCGGCAAAGGTCTCCGTTCTGTTCAAGTCTACCCATTTCTCAATCTCCTGAAAAGTGTATTTAATTATTCCAAACAATTACAGCTATTATTAGCCCAAAAACAGATATTAACTACCTCCAACCTCTAATAAAATCTCAACATTAATTTCAAACACACTGACCTGAGAAAAATATGTTTCCTTCCCCTCCGGATTCTCCCCTCTTCCATCTCTGATGGACAAGTTGACATTAACGCTGATCTGCCGTAACTTCTCTTCAAACGTTTGGAACTAAAAAAAACAAATGATTCAAACAACATCAATTAGTTTTTTTTGCTCAACCAAACTCTATTTAATAAAACTAACTTCTCAATTCAAAGATTCAAAAAGTAAATTAATTACCCTGAAGGTGTTGTCCTCTTTGTGGCGCGTCGTCGTACGCTTCCCCATGATTAATTATGTTGTCCTTCAAGTAGTTACTTACAATAATTAAGGCGGAATTTAAAAAAAAATTACGGTTTCACTCTCACATGATTTACAAACTGGACAGTCCCAGTCACAACAAAGCTGGCTGTCAACAATCAACAGCCTTTTGATAAGTTATTTCCCAAACTGCAACCGAAAACCAAATTCAAATACGACGATCAACGATGTGAGTGACAGAAGTCATAAAAATGCTTCAATAAAAGCTTCCACAAATTAACAAACAAATGTTTTATTTAACTTTTTAACTTTATTCCAAAGGATTGTTTTGAACACACTCAAAACATCAAAATAAAATGTAAATGCACGCACCGCACATGCATTGCTTTGCTTCTCCAATACGGCAGAAAACCCATTTCATTCACCTGTCCAAATGCACGTGAAGAGATTGTACCAGGCACATAAACAATTTGAGAAGGATTGGGGCACCATGATACATTTCTTCACATGCATTCAACAGACGGGCCAGACCGTGTGGGACGGCAAAGCAAGAAAACGCTTTTGCTTTGGCTTCTTGGCTGTCTGCTTTTTAGCTGGACCTCGACTCGACCACTATACTACTTTGTTCCTTTTACTATTTTTACGCGTCTGCTAAAATCCATGCATTTTTCACGAACAAGTCATTTTGGTCATTTGGTTTCCTTTCCGTTTCAATTCACTTCTCTCATTTTGCGGCGAATCGTTGGCGGTGTTCCTCAATTCAAATTCTAAGTTTCGAATTTCGAATTAGCTCAAATGTATTGACCGTTTCCTGTTCATTCCTGATCTCATCTATCAATTATTGTAATTTGCCAGAAATTTTGAAACACTTGAATAAAGATTAACCTTAACCTCAACTGTTTGGTTATTTGCATGATAGAATTATTGATGATAAACAAAACAAAGGTGTGTGTGTTTATGTTTGGAGTTTTTGTGTTGGCTTTCTTGATTTTCTTTTTGATTTATGTAAATTTATCTAATGCTTAGTTCTATTCTTTGGACAAATTACTCATGCTGTACTGCTGTTGCTGTCAAATTACTGCTTTGCATAAATTAATTTGCCGCATGCTGCATTTCTAATTTTTGAAAAAGGTTTTGGATTGCCCTTGGTTGAATCCTTGTCGCTCATTTTCGTTTTTTATGTAAATTATTTAAGGAAATTTGAAGACGTGTCGGGAATTTCTTCAAAATTTTCTCTCTCGCACTCACTCACCCACCTACATACAATACAATTACCAATTTTTTTTTTGTATTTACCAATTACGAAATAATATTATGAAGGTAAAGGTCACACTGCACACGAAAAAAGCGGACAAGAAAAAGAGGGTGGCCTTCAATTAATTTTGTGATTTAGAAGCAAAACAAGTTGTGTAAGATATTTAAAACTAAACATCCAGCTTGATACGGATGGATAAGGATGAATCGAAACTCTCCAAATCTTAGGGAAACAGAAACCCATTTCAATTACCCTT
>JAQIWX010000495.1:0-16373 GCA_034696785.1 Lepidocyrtus cyaneus | reverse complement strand
GTTTTATTCTAGTTCTAATTAGTAAGTTAGCCCAAATAATGTAGAAGTTATTGATATGAGAATTTCCACAGAGATTAGAAAGATTGCATTACTTGATTGGGAGAGATAGAAGAATGCTTAGTATAATAGAAGTACAGGAACCTCACAGGACATCACTTCTTGGGGGTATGGGCTCAGTAAAAATGTAAAAAATTGCTGACAGTAGAATTCTAATTAAAAGATACAAATATTTCTATTCGTAATAATAATCCATTTATCATTATAAAATGAAATAAGCTCGGTGAAAATTTTCAGATATGTATATATAGGGTAAAATTGGTTGGTTGACCATTGGTATCTGCATACGTCAGTAATGCTGTCGTGGATTACATCTCCGATTTCGTCATCATCACTTCCTCTGTTTAAAATTTACCTATTGTACCGAGGGATCGGAGATGGGAGGAGATTCATATGAGAAGCCCTTTCATCCATTATCATTCCATTCATGAAAAACATACAGTTTATGGTAGTTGTTTACGGGTTCTTGTACTTTCACAAACAATAGGGTTATGTGTGAAATGTTAGTAATTTGATAATATGATGATGGGAAAACGCAACAACCTCTGTGGCAGCTGTTTGCTCTTTAAAATTTGGTAGTATGAATGTATCTATCTTATGTATCGAATCGAGATGTTACCGAAGATGTAAAGAGAAAAAGGATTTACCATTTCAAAACCAAATTGTAAAATGCTGTTGCGGTTTTGCTTGGATCTTTTATTCCGTTCAAAATAAATTACATGAGAATCACCTCAAAGCTCCTATTACATACCTAAAATAAAAAAGCCTACTTAATCTAATGATTCCAACAATGCATTGAATAACGTCTCTTTATTCCCCAGCAGCAATCAGTCGTTTACTTATATAGTACCCCAAGGGAAAATTGTCTCCAGGACGTACTTCAGGATGCTTGGGCAGGCAAATTCCATAGGTCTCTTGAGTTGCCAGATTTTTTAGAATAGGTCCGTATGAATCATCTAGTACGCATTCCAATGAGCTACTGCAGTACAGCTTTTCTGTGGAAGTGCTATTCAACAGTGTACAGTGACCTGTAAGCCCGGACACACAGAGATCCTGATCCTCCACAAGTTTCCGATCTAGGCCATTGACTGCCACGTATTTTATTACTTGGTTGATAGGCTCCGGTTGGGGAACGTTGAGATCCACGTAACCGAAGTAGCGACCACAAGTGCAAACATCTATTTGGCTACAGTCAAATTGGTAAATATCGATGTTTAGCTCGTCGTCAATCAATATGCAGAGATCCTACAAGGAAAAGTTAGTAATTTTTTTCAGTTATTTTTTTGCATAAAATTTTTAAATATAATTTTTTCAAACTTGTTTGTATTTTTACTTCTGGATCATAAAAGTAACTATCTGTTCCATTCTCCCTGAATATAGCCCTTCTCAACAAGTCCGCCGGCTTCATTTTCAACTGCTTCGCGTGATGGAAGAAATAAACGGATTTCTTGTATATGCATGGAGTATCGCTGGGGATTATTCGGGCTGGGGTGAATTCCCGACTTCCGCCATCATACGGTGTGTACGGTCGTCTCGGTGGGATTTTCAGGAGATCTGAGGAGGCTGTGTCTGGCGTAGAGTCAAGCCGTATGGGCTTATCTGAAGAAGTAACCGCTTTAGATTCTTGTCCTTTTCGCGAATGTTCACCCGCATTGCCTACAGTGCTCTTGTCCGAAGACGTGTCTTCTGCTACAGCACCGTTGATGTCAGTAGGATAAGGAAATGGATATGGATGAGAGGAAGCTTGAAGAAAGGCAAACGAAAATAAAGTTAGGGTGAACAAAAGCAAAGTATAAAAATTCAAAAGTTCCATGATTTGTCAAGTAATACGATATTAATTATTCGTGTCCCTAATAGAGTTAGTTAGTCAGTTCTCTATAGTAGGTATATTGTGTCATTGAATGAAATCAGCAAAGATCTGGAAACGATGATCATTCATATTCGAAAGATATACAAATTGCAGTAATTTATAAGGATTTGATTTTCCAACTTTCAAAAAATTCTCGTTTGTTTAGTTTCTAGTTTGTCTTCCAAATGTCATGGCTTTTTCCCTTCATCTCGTCAGATATAAAACTGAAGTTGGGTTTCAAAGAGTGAATGGATCTTGTCATTGTCGCCTTGCCTAATATCCCATCTATTTCTGACGTTACATTAAATTGAAGAAAGACTGGATGAGTTGTTGATTTTCAAGATGTTGTGACAAGGTGTAAGAAAGAGGAATCCAAAACAAAAAGTGGAAAATCAAGGAGAAAAGAAGAAATAGCTGAGCACTTTACCCCTCTCCTCCTGTCGACATGTCGTGCCACTTTACTCGTTGAATCTCAGGTGTCAAAAGAGACTCTTCACCGAAATCCAGACAAAAGGATGACAAAAGGGAAGTCTCAAGAAAAAACTTTCATTGTGAAAAGACAAAGATGGGATATGTATGCTCTTTTGGATTCTTCAATCCCATCAAGGATAAAACAGAGTCAACTTAACTAAAAGTGGTTAGGATGAAAAAGTAAGTTTTTTTTAGAAGTTGACGATGTTGTGAATGGGAAAGGACATGTTTTCATCTTTTGAAGCATCAACATCAACTTTATGATAAATAATTAGTGAGTTTGTGTCTATTCCCATTGTACTGTAGAGGAGGTTGGGCAGAAATTCAAAGACAAAGTCCCAACCAATCCAGTCGAAACTAATCAAATGTTTGGAGAAGAGTACAGGAAAAAATAAAGAGGCGAGACGTTTATCGAACTTGTCTTTTTTGTCAGTAAGGAGGTGAAACAAATTGTTCAAAGGAAAAACTGAAGGCGACTGACTTTTCATGTCTCGTCATTGTCATTATCAGCATCCCCACCACATCGCCATCCTCTTTTCTTACGGTTCCAACAACTCCGCCTGTACGACAAATGGAGCACACACACACATGAACATAAAGCTTGAGTAAATGCTCACAGCATAAGTCAAAATGTTGTAGGTACAAATTACTCTAATTACTATCATTACAAAGAATCTCATTTCACGACAAAAAATCTTTTTTTCTCTTTATCTAATATCTAACTAAATATAAGAATATGTAAGGAGACAAGTTTCTTCTTAAAGATACTTAAACAAATTGGAGATTTTTTATCTCACATAGGCCCATAATAACATACAGCCATTAAAAATATTGGTGACTTTGCTTGGTAAAGACCGTGTAATTTGATGTTGTTCACCGCCTCCTTCATCATTGTCAATTTGTCATTTCATTTTTCTTAGCTTGTCAAGGTGTACACTGTCAAACACGTTGTCTCTTTCTTTTATCTTATGTACTTCTTCTTCGTCAACAAGCTGGCTCATCTCACACCTCATAAAATGTGATCTTGTTGCTGCGATGAATAACCAGACTTAAATATTCTTCTTCTTTTTATACGTCGTCTGGTTCCGATCTAACCGCTAACAATTTATTTTTAAGAGAGAAAAAAATATGCTTGGTCACGTCACCTAACTGTCTATTTGACTATTGAAATTACACGACATAAACTTGGATGACACCTTATCGAGGGAAAAAATCAAGCTGACGATTCGATCTTCCAAAATAGTATGTTCTATAGAATTTTTCTGTATGTATCTGGCTTGTTCTCTCGTAATTTTTCTGTATGCATTGCAAAAGGAGGAGCGGCAATATCTCATCATTATCTGTCTCCTAGTTTACATCTCCATGTCACGATAATGTTATGCTGTAGTAGTTACGCTGGGATGAGCATCAAACAAGGTTTTCCATGCATTCTTTTCACATCATAGACACGACTATAAAATGTGCAGCTCTAAATCGCAAACTGAACACTTGTCTCCCTCGTCAATCAAATGTTGTTATCGTCATCGCCCATGATAATCTTTTCATCTAAAAGAGATTTTGGTTATTTTAGCATCATCTCAGCTCATCTCCGTACTAAAACATCCCCTCTCTTTACCTTTTTTTATATGACTACCCATCATTATCGCCACCACCATCATCTATTTTATTCATATTGCCTAACAAGCCGAGCCAAATGCAATAGAATAATTTTTTCGGTTGGGATTGTTGTCATTGTTCCCAGTGCAGTAGATGTGTCCCCCACCATCACCAACCCATTCAAGAGCTCCATCCATATGCTGCTCCAAAGTTGGGTTAGCCTTGGTTATTTTGTATGAAGTGTGAACGCTTCACACTTGTCGTCTTTTATTGTTTGTGCTATATGGGAAACCAGAATAGAATGATATAAAATGTCCCCTTCTCCCTTTTCACCAATTTCATTCTATTTTTTTTCGATTTTGACTCTTCTTCTGGTCGCCATCATTATTGTTATCATCATTATTAATATAAAAGGCAACAAGGACTGGGGGATATTTTTTTACGTTAAAAAGTTTTTCTCTGCTGTTTTCCCTTCCCTCCTATAAAGTAAGCTGAAAGTAGAATAGAGAACAACTGTCACGAATATGAAGTACTTTTGCCGCGTTTAGAAGTGGTTGAAAATGTCGTTACAGTTTTCTCGTATAGAAAAAGTATTTAGTATTGTGTTGGTCCGTCATCATCATCATGATCATCTTGATCGTTATTTTAGTTTTTATTGTTATGCGTCACTCACCAACTCGATCTTTTTTAGGAAGGGAAGTGAAAATTGGGACTAGCATGTACGTGAGCTTGCTGAAGATTAGTAGGAACCACGAATAAGTAAGTAAGCAAGGTTGACAAAAAACTCTACTTGACTAAGTGACTGCTGGCTGGGGACAATTGACAATGATAATGATGATTGAAAAGTGGATGCTCATCGTTAACAATAAAATAATAGAAAGGTACATACATTATATATGCGAGTATGATAAAAAAAAATACAGTTTTATTAACATAATGAGGAAAAGTTTTATCAGGGGGATGCTTTTTTATTTCAGGGAAAGAAAGCTGAAAATATATTTAAAAAAGATCATCACTAGAAAATAAAAGGTTTCACATAGGTTTGGCATCATCAGATAAGGATTAAAGCTGTTTTATCAATAAATAGTTGGAAGCACTGTATGACCGACCACATCATTATTTTTAATTTGCGGGTTAGAGTGAAAATGCTTAATGATGTGTGCTTACTGCTTATCATTTTTTAAAACAACGGAAAAATTTAAAAGAAAGCTGACATTTTTGGAAACAGAGTACGGAAAAAATCTAAAATCTGTAAAATTGTCAACTCAAATGTATTCGTTGTTATATATGTGTGCTTGTTAAAATGCACTAATCTAAGTTTTAAATTCGACCTAATAGTGGAAAATAGCGGAATGAAATGTGGGATGTCAAAAATTAATGAGACGTTTCCTTATTTTCCCTAATCTTTTTGGCAGACAAAAAACAGTTGACGTTTTTTCGAAAACAAATTGTGTAATAAAAAATGAACCCATTTAAAATTTAGGTTGAGGTAATTGCTTGATGACAGCACTAAATCAACCGTTAATGAGGATATGCCATGAGCCATAGACTATCATTTGTAGTTAAAAAAGAATTCTACATCTGCGGGATAAAGACAATATCACTGTTACAGAATAACCAACAAAAGATGAATGTAACATCGGTCAAATTACAATGGAGACAGAGATGAAGGAGACCATGGATTTCCTCATCTCAATTTTCTCCGGTTTGGATTATGTTACAGAAACTGAATGTTTATTTGTTCAGCAGAAGGAAAAACATTCCTTTTTGGCTGCAATCCGTATTCTGTGTACAGTTTGTACTACGTATAATTTTACCACTTACTTCCATAACTTTCACATCTTTCGTTTCATATTCCTATTTCCATTCTTTGCTACCCAACTTCGAGGTATTATTTTTGGATTGAATCCTGACTTCAATATCACCATCGAAAGAAACCCATCCAAGAAGATCGATATTTTTTAAACCACCGCTTTCCTCCCCTTTGCTGTTGCATTCTAACACAGATTCCATTTACTATTATTACCTTGCTGTATAATAGTTGTAACGAGTTCTGTTCAATTTCTGTTATCAAACCCTTCTAAAATGTGCTATTTTTAATAAGAAACACAAGAGTAAAATTTGGATTTATTGCTGTAACCCCATCCTGTGTAATGAAGTGTACCAATTATTTAGTAATTGCCGTATGAATGTATGTTTTCTGCATGGAGAAAAAACTTTTAGGATTTCCATGTATAAATGATAGTAATCACGGGCCTTCATTATATATAGTAATAAAAAATGCACCGAAGTACATCATTGTAAAACCATTTTATTCACATATTCCTTACTAGTAATGCTGCCAAAAATCTAAATAAGTTTATGAAAGGGTTTGGTTTGGTCAATTATCGGTATAGTATTTCGAGAGAGTGGTAAAAATAACCCAAATGAAGCAGACGGACGGGCACACATGCCCGACATGAATCTATTGATTTTTATTTCAGCTTCCTGAATGAGCTTGCTGGGAGTGTGGAAGAAATCAATTAGCAGGGAGCTCGTTAATGGATCTCTTGTATTCAGCCTTCCCTTCCCAATCCCAGCAATCGGCTGGAGAGTTTTCGCTCGGCTCAAGTGACAAAAGGTGTTACATTCGCGATGCGTTTATCCTTACACACGCTATTACTATACCTATTCAAGGAAATGTCTAAGGTTACCGCTACGGCTGATTATTAGAATTGGAAACCATTACTAAAAGAGGAAATGGGAAAGGAAAGAGGAGCACTGAGGACAGCAGAACGAGCGGTAACATGGATAGGGTTCAACTTCACTCTCTCATCATCATCGTATTGCTATTGCTGGCAACATTTATACCAAAGAGGAGAGGCGAGTGGTGCAAGTGACAAGAGCAGGGCATGTGTTTCCTCCCGACTGAGGCGGAGAGAATTGATCCGCTGCTAGCTATCCCCAGCCAACCACACCACCATTATCCTCCCCTCTTATCATCATCACACCACCACCTTCAGAGGCCCACTCATAGGAAGGAGTAGAGAATGAGAGAATATGGAGAAGGGGAAACAGGCAGAAGAAGGATGAAAACAAGAACAACTCGTTTTCTCTTCTCGCTCTCTCCGCCATAATAACAGATCATGCTAGTAATATTGCCCATCGTATTGCATTGATGTGAACGAAGATGATACGGAACTCTGTAGTATGAAGTTCCACACACAAAATCCGCCTCTCTTTTCTGATGCGACGATCTATCTATCTATCCGCACTCCGCAGTTTCTCCTTTTTCGAAAAGAGTGATACGATACGACACGGATATGAGCATATGGAGCTAGCTCATAATCATCGCATCGTCTTTTTCGATTCTTTCCTACTCTCCGTTTGAGTAGATATATTTTATTGATCTGCTTTGCAAACCAAAATCTACATCACTACTCAAGAGCTCAATGGGAAATGAGGAACACAAGTCATCTTTTACTTCTGGCTTTTTTCTTTCATACTCATGCGAAGCATCATTTTTGGGTACAAGATTTTTTTAAAGCATGCCTTGGGTTAGGCTAGGCAAATATATATACTTTTGTATCCAATCCATGCATAACATAACGCAATAATGTCTATTCATCTGATCTGATGTAGCATTTCGGTTTTTATGGTTGGAATAGTCAAGTAAGTTGAGTGAATGTTATTGTATGCGAGAGGAGTGGAGTGGATTGAAATGAAATAACAGTTTTTTGTCTGGGAGCGAGAACGAGTGCCTTTCTTCCTTTTGTGCTCATGTTGATGAAGAGCCATCCGAAAAAGGGAGAAGTAGTAGGGGAGAATCGTACACAAGTCATAATCATCATCAGCATCCCCATCAGCCTCGATGAAACGAGCATATTAAATGCATGTTAACAAATTGGGCTTTTATGATCCCGTCCTTCTTACGGGCTTATGCTGCTCATAAAAGTTCCTCTATTCAATAGTCATACAGAAGTACGACTGTTCCTTCGGCAATCGCTAGATCGAGTCCATGTCATATTTGTACCGAAAAATTGAAAAATGGCTTATTTTGATACTGGAAATAGAATGGCCACATGTATAAACTTAAAAAGGAACGCAAGTGGAGACGCAATGAAAATGGAAATGTTTTCGTTGCATTGTCATAATATAAATTAATTTACTGGCGATGGGAGCAATAAATTAATTACTCTTCATTGTTGAGTCTTATCCAATAATTTGTACTTATAGTTCCTTTTAGGGCGAATTGGGATAAGGAATACAAATTATTACAAATAAGAAATCACTCTGCAGCAAATAGATCATAGCCGCACCCTCCTTATTTTACACACACCTTTCGAAGTGATCCCTTGCTGATATTTTCCCTTGGAATTTATTTCACTTCACACCCAGCGGCCACCGTAAATGAGCTGTTTTGATGGAATGTAATAATGTGAGTTGTTTAAAATAATAGTGCATGCATATTAGTTTCGTTCAGAAGAGCCCAGAAAGCTTTTAAAAGGAGCACTTTATTAATCCATATTGAATTGAATTTATTTACAGCGTACCTATCCACTTGAAAAATAAAGCAAGAATCCATTCATGAACGTGGCCATCCCATATCACTGCTGCTCATTTGTAGCTGTGACTGAGCAGATACAGATGGATGAATTCGTTATTATTACGAATATCTTATGAGCATGGGATGAGCACAGCAGGTCACTTGTCAATAATCTTGTCATGAGGAGGAGGATAAAAATTGGGATGATGGAGAGAATGAAAATTCCTTTGCATGACAATAGAAGATTAAGCAATCTCAATCTCTGACATGACATGAAATAGGAGCAAGCAAGTGATTTCTCATTCTTCTACTTCTTCAAGTAATGATATAATATAATGTAAGTATGATGATGTCTCAATTTAAAACACATTCTTATTGCTCAAGGAGGTGTCAATGAAATCATTTCCCTGCAGGGAGAATATTAGATGGGATAAGTGTAGAGAGTGGAGATCGATGCCCTCATCATAACCATATCATTTTGAATATTTCAATTGTTCTGCTTGAAGAATTGTTCGGATGGAATCATTAAAAATGGCCCAATCATTGCTTCAGTTTTTGTTTGTTTCGTGTTACACTATGTTTTCAAATCGGACTGTAGTTTCAATCAAAACAAATTTTAATATTGCGTAAACACGACTGAACCCCTCCAAGTTGTTCTTCCATGTAATTTGATTCGCCCTCTACAGATTAAAGGAAAAGAAACGGATTTTGAGGCGATATCTGATAGGTACACTCATACAAATTCTAAAATTCTTTGGGAATATTTTTTTCACAAAAGAATGCATCAAATTTCCAAATATTTTAATAGCTTTCTGTCACACCTCATTAACCACAATATTTTGGAATTTGGAAAGTACGCCACAATATTTCATCGTAGTTAATTTATCAGAGTAATGTAACTAAATTTTCCATTTAGTAATTGTAATGGGATCATAACATTTGCTGGGGAAAATGTTAATAGTGATTTGTCCAACAACAAAGCAGCTTCAAGCAAAAACTACAGAAAAAGCTTACCAAACTAAAACTATTAGAGTAGTAAATGAGCTTCTACATATTATTGCTTTCCTTCTTCGTATAAAACGCAAGACAAAACGGCAATCCAGAACTCCGCTTAGTATTGATTTTGATTTATCTTCCGTAAGCCTGCCATTCACTTCTTTGTTTGAGTAAGGTATTTTCTCCACGCTTCCTCCACTCCCCTTCATCTTTTGCTTGTTAAGAATAGAAAAATGGAAACATACGACAACTCCATTCTTGATATTAAACTACTCTGTGCATACACACACATTCCTCTTATTTATTTCCCCCTTTTTCCTTCATACATACCCTCCCACATAATCATCTGCATTTTATATTACTCTCCTTTTGTTTCCTGTTTCATTTCTCCAGCCAAAGTCAACATAACATCCTCTTTTGCTTCTGTTTTCCTGAAATCTACAGTAGTTCTCCTCACAGCTTTCTGTTTACTTAATAAAATCTTTATGACTTGACAACAAGGAGAGGAGATGACATCCTCCTTCATATTGTGCTGGAGGCATCCTCCTATATCCCCCACAAAAATTTTCCATGAGTTTGTTCTCCCTCGTCTCCAGCAGCTTAAGCGTCTTTACTTCAGACGAGAAAGCAGGAAGCCCTCACACAGTGAGCGGTAGTGTCAACACACCATCCTATCAGCATGCCACCACCACCGCCACCGGAGACAATTGACATTTTCCTGAGGATGATGATGATGACTTAAAGCCCCACACACATACCAAATACAATGACAAGGCAGTCGCACACAAAATAAAATCTTGTTGATCTCATCTTGCTCATCATCACATCACCATCATCAAATTCATTCATTCTTTTCTCTTCCCCATCCTCAATTCCTCATCTCATCAACCAATCTTCTCAATTCGACTAAATTCTCTCTAATTTCCCCCTTTTTTCATTTTCTTGATTCTGTTCCCTGTGTGCATAGCTGATTTTACTCGCAACAGTCGTTCCGATAATCTTCAACTACGACAGTGCTTTTGAAAAGAAATATGATCAGTGATGATGATGAGCTCCACTCGTAACTGTACCTCTCTCTCTCAATCTCTGCTTTTGCTCCTTTTTTTATTTTTTGATCTCCCCAAACAACAAAGTGATTTGCACTAATCAGATCACAGCAAAGGACTCAGGAAAGTAGAAACTTTTGTGAATCCCCCTTCTTCACTCCAACCAACCACCCACACTTGAGTCAAGTCATTAAATTATCCACTCTCGATTCACACATTCTACTTAGAAGTGTAGGAAAAACAATGTGAACAACGATCAAATGCCTATAACACAGCTTAGCATAAAGTCCTTTGTGCTTCTTTCACATTTTCTATTGAGTGATTAATAATCTTTCAAGATGTTTAGGAGTTGCATTGATGATGTTGAGCAAATCATGTTAACGTTAGTAAATTAGCAAAGTCGGAAAAAAACGGATTATGAAACTGGTGTAAATAAAAGGATTTCAAATGATGATGATCGGTTAATCATAACGAGGATGATGAGATGAGCTCATAAACACTTGACAAGTTATTAATTCCAAATTAAACAGCTTATATGCCTGCATTGGGAGTGGGCGATGCGGAAAGATGAAATTTGAAAACGAAAAGGGAGATACGAGCCGATACGAATATGGCATTTTACAATTATGGACAGCTATCTTCGAATTAGGAAATGGGCTCTGTGTCTCTCATGCTGAACTGAAGTGATTAGCGCCGACATAGTCATCATCATCGCCCCATTATCAATACACGGTAGAGTTGTTGGTCGGACGAATCACTGAAGCCAACAAGGCGAAGGCTGTTAATTGCATTACCTTTTGTAGAAAATGTTTAGTTGGGAACCGATGCGTAGTAAGGATGTCAGTTCTCTCCGACGCGACATAGGAAAGTAAGTGGGGAGGTATTCGATTCCTATTTGGCCCCTCAATCATTTGTCTTTACGGCTGTAAATACAGAAGACTAAAGATGGCTTTTTTATTCTCCCGTGATCAAAGTCAATTAGTTTTTGTACTTTAAAATAGGATTTCATATAAATCAAACTTTTTTAAAGAGTTAATTATTGTATTCTTTTGAATGTATCATGGTAGAATTGTTAATGAGGATTAGGTCAATTGAGGAAATGTTTTATAACCCGACTTAATTTAATTAATATACCTTTTGTTTCCAAATTTCCCATTGAAAAAACATATTGAGAGAAATGTAATTAGTTTTAGAAGGATAGGCTTAAAAAAATTAAACCATGCAAAAATATTTTGCGGGGAAGGAACAGTCAATTTTTTATAAACTTGCTTAAGCCGATCATCATAATTGAGTGAAAATGGTTGGATTTTACCGTACTGTTCGCATCACCAAAATCATAAGCCATATGTTTGCTGAATTTTCAGATATCCACTCATATACGGACGTTTTGATGTATGTGTATGCTCATATCCTTATGCCCGTTCAAGCTTTCTACCTTCTCAAGATATTCAATCTGAGTCCCGGAGAATTCTCCAGATAACTGGATATTGACTGGATGTATGTGGATTTATGAGTGTATATTGAACGGATGAGGGGAAACAGGAATAACTGATTCTCTCTTGATCTTTCTCCTTTCCTTGTCATTTCGGATTGAAACGAGAGTAATATATTTTCCCTCTCTCTCTTTATATTACCCAACTGAAGTTTTTCTTTTCTTTTCAAATCCTCTCTTTCACTCTTCTCTTTGCTCCCACTAGGTTAAATTGAATTTCTCTCTTCTGATCCTTCCTAAAAGGTGCATGCTAAGGAAAGGGAGAAAAAGATGGAGAAAGAGAAAATTATGTTTTTGTTGAAAAAACCATCATCGTCATGAAAAAAGTTTCTTCTTTTTGATTTCCCTTTGAGAAGCAAAGCATGTAATAAAAAGAAATCACTCCGATTTTATAATAATGCCGTGTGCCACACACTGTGCCTTTGCCGTTCCCTCTTTTCACACTTTTGGATGGGTGTAAGTACATAAGTATTCATGGAGAAAAATGGTAGGCAATTGCTGATAGTGATGATGATGGTGAAGGCAATGATGATGATCACAATCTATGCATGATCTCCCACACATTCATCATCCACCACACCATTTCTCTTCGTTTTACCTTCCTCGCCCATAGAAATCCTTCCAGGAGGAAAACACACTTTCAATCTTTTTAACACTGTACAAAGAAAGATTACCGATTTTTTTGGATCTGGATTGTACTTGACTGGATAAATATGCTTTGAATACATCATGATTGGGAGTAGAGTTAACAGTGTGACTCAACATCATTTCATCAACATTTTGCCTGAAAAATAACCAGCTACTATATACTGCTCTTGATTTCTAGCTAGAGCTGGAGTAGAACTGGAGTCATCTGAAACGCAATGGTTATATCATTCAGCTTCAGCTGGAGCCTTTTCCATTCCAACGAGCAAGAGTTTATATTATATTTTTTCACTCCTTTATTATTCATGTCGTCTGTTCCGCTTTCCCCGATATAAAAATGAGTTGGTGTGATATATTATTTATTTTTATGTGATTGGGAGTATTATTATTATCGCTGGATGGAGAAACGGAATACTTAAGAGAGAAAAAGTTCAAAAGAAAGTTTTAAAAAGAAGAAAATTGCTATTCTCGTTCCTGCTGGGCTTTTCTCATCGTAACTCCAAGTTCAGATGATGTACATATAGATATTTTGATGGGAATCTCTCAGAGAAGTAGCCATGTTTTTATGATATGATTGTAGAAAGTGTAAAATTGAATTGATTGACGAATTGAAAAGTGTTCAGAGGGTATTGGCCTTTATCGTTTCAGTTTCGCTTTTATTATTTTGTTATTTTGCAATAAATAGTTGGGTATAAATTATGCTTAATATTGATTTGATGATTTGCTGTAATATGCATTCAGCATATCGTGCGTTGTCGAAATAGAAGAGTCTTCTCGTTAACAAGCTAATTCTCGAAAAACGATCCATTTGAAAACTGTGCATAGCTGAATTTTGTAACCGTTTTAAGGGACTCACTAAAGAAGAGTAACGCAGAAATGGTGTAATTCATTAACTGAGCGTAGTAATTCCGCCTAGTTGCAAGATTCATTCTAGCCACACTGCCGGAATGAAATGTGATCGGTCTAAATGTTTTCATTTTCCTTTTCATCAATTTCCAACTGAGTACCTTCCCCCTCTCACCTTTCTCCACTTTATGGATCCAATCATGTCTGATCATTTGGGTGCTCAGTTGATGAGACTTCACCCACAGGGGAATTGTGCCGTTAGTTACGATAAAGGTGCAAACTGGAATGCTTGCTGTGCTAGCGTATATAATGGCTGGAAACACTTTCCAGCCAATTAGGGTATTGCAATTGCAGACTATATTGAGGGCAAAGCAGATCCCTAAAAATGAGGAAATGTTGTAGCGACATAACGTATCCGCTTTGCATTGGAACAACTGGAGGATTCGATACCAACGGAAGGTCTCCTCACGGGCTGGCATTGACATAATGTCTTTCAGGATCTCCAAGAACGTTTTGTAGTAGATTAGTGCAGCAATCACATAAATGGTAAGGGTTCGTACTACCTCTTGAAAACAAAGAAAAAGAGCAACAAGACGCGCAATCAAAAGTATATATCGTAAATACAAGGTTGACCCAACATCGGGGATTGTAAATGTCAACGCAAAATAGAAGGGATCCAGTCGGTAGTAGGCGACAAACAAAACTTGGATGGAACTTATTAGCGGTCCGTTAAGCGAGAATAGAACCAAAGCCATGCCAGGCACATCAGCCTCATCACCCTTTTTGATTTCTAGAAAAATATTAATTGAGAACATACACGAGTTTATAAAGAACGGGTTAGCTTAAGTCAAATTAAATCATACCTTTGATTATCATCGGAATCAGATCCTTAAGGCGTGTTGATAACTTCACCCTTTCATATTTTTGGGTCAGCCTTCTAAACACATCCCCGAAATAGAGAAACTCGTTTATACACTTAACCTGAAACTCAGGGTTTATTGATGCCGGAATGGCATAGATCATTGCGGAAACTATGAACATCACCAGGTACATATCCACCGCAATCTGTAACCCACTTGACTTAACCGAATGACTGCTTAAATGAATAATCCGACATATGCTAGCAATCAATGCGATTCCAAGCAAGCCAAATAGAGTGAAGTAAAATGGGATCAATTTCCATTTGTTTCGCTCGAATTTCCACCTATTTATGCTGGGATCAAAAGCAAATGGGTATGGAAATATTACCCTACTGGTAAATTTTTGAATGTGGGCAGCTTTGAACATTAAGGGTGTAGCCATTGCAATAAAAATTGCAACAGCTCGGGCCGGGTCAAATAAGTTATGACTGCGATGACAATATCAAATGTCACGACTGACACAAAAGAGTTCGATTCAACATGTTTTCAACAACAAAAATTTTGTTCAGTGATTACTGTGTATAGCAGATATTAAATGTGAATACTACACATTTTTATTTTGTGTTTCCACAAAATTACAGTGGGGCTTACCTGTAATTTGGGGGAAGTATACTAAAGGAGAAACCTATTTCTCGCAAAGTTTGTTTTCATAAGCGAAACATAAATACGTAACAAAATGATATATAATTTGTTGGCATTCGTTGTTCTTCAGTTTATAAATCAGGAAGTAGAAATACCAACATTAGCCCTTATTTTCCAGCCTCAAAACTCTAAATAGTATCAAAATTCATGTTCACAATTACGTAGTAGTTTTTATGTTCTTATAAGTTTCAAAATACTAAATTATTCCTTCCCGCTTCCTATCAGGTTAATCATAGCTAATAGCGGTCTCATTTGAATTGAAATTGAGCTGGAATATTTAGATAAGTGTATAGGTGGGTACATCTTTGTTCACCGAAATATCCTTGTACCCATTATAACGCTGCCATTTTTACAATCATTTTGCAAAATTAAAAAAGGGATAGCAGAATCGATAAAGAAAGCAAAGTAACTTATCATTATGAAGTTCCCAGGTGGTAACAGCCAACTGAGAGAAATAAACATGGAATCAAAAGCAAAATTGTCGAGTCACTCAAAATCAATAAATCTAAACTGTCTATCCTTGTCTACATTTCAATGAGGATAAAAATAATCTACAATTATAATCTATTCGGTTTAACTGTAATTTTTGATACTTTGTGTTTTTAATATGGGGCATGATGTGTACAAAAGCCAGGAGAGTCTCGTGAATTGACTTTTTTGTACGTATAGTTTATTCCGTATCAATGTACAAAGGAATAATTTTATTTACAGCATTTGTAATAAATATTTTCGTAAGGGAAAGCACGATTCTAGTTCTAGTGTACGTCGTACGTATATGAATTTAAGAATAATAGTATTGTACATTAAAAAGTTGAAGAACTTTTAAAAAGTATTAAAGATAAAGATATGGTATAGTTTGAGAAAGCAGGTGGAGACATTGATTGATGACTTTTGATTTTATGGAGGCAACAAGCCCCACGGTCTGCAACGGAAGCCAAAAGGGGTAACACATATCCAAAGATATAGGTTACTCACCAGTTTACCGTATTGTTGTGCATACAACTTCCATGTACATAGTGAAGTTGTTATGAATAAAATTATAGGATGAATAAAGTAAATTTTTTCATCATTCGGCTGACATTTGTATAACGTTCTTCTGTTTTCATACTATACTTTCGACCTACCTATTTGCAATTCGATTAAAAATTGCTGTGCAGCTAATTTGAGATAATAAAAAATGTGTAATTACTAAATTTATCTTCAACATAACAATGCCCTACTTCTTACATAGTTGTAGTTTAACCTTCAGCATCAGCATCAGTAATCATGAAATTAGACATACTTTTTT